>VUYV01000072.1:3263789-3563679 GCA_008711295.1 Anarhynchus alexandrinus | reverse complement strand
AGTGTTTTTTTTTTTTTTTTTTTTTTTAAATTTAAGTGAGACATTTGTCTATGTGCCTAAAAGCCAACACCTAAATCCATGGCTGACATTCAAATGCATGGCTCTGCTGTCAAAGGTGAGAGTGCTCACACTTTCTTTGACATCAAGTGCTCACCTCTGTTGAGAACTAGCTCCCATTTTTACATATTCAGATGTAAATGTCGGTGTTTGGCTTTACCTCACTTCCTTTGAAAATTGGGGCCTTTGTGCCAAATTAAGAGTCAAAGCTTGAAAAGTTCCAGCCAGTTAAGAATGCTACAGGAATGCTGATTTCCCTGCTCAACATTTGTTTATGTTTGGCAATTGTCATCTGCAAGAAGGTGGGGGGAAAAAAAAATATCAAAGTTTGCAGAAGGATTTCTCAAAATCCTTTGCTGGGCGAGGCCAAGGGAGCTAGCGAATGCTGTAGTTAGTGGTCTGTCACCCCCAGCAGCTGCAGCTGAACAGATGAAGTCTGAATTTGGAAAAGTGCACTTTTTCACTGCTTGCTCTTTTGCAAGAACAGATGCCAGAGTTGCACACTCTGTGTCTTCTAGAGAGGCTCTCTCTTCAGAGGTTTTCATCCAGCCATTTTATATAGCTGTTCCTGGTCTGAATGCCTGCAGAGAAATCAGTAGGCCAAATGGTGAATATCATACAGCCGTGAAAGCAGTCATCGAAGTGATCGAGCGTGACTTCCACGCCGGCCTTCTCCAAGCGCTTGGCGTACATCACCCCGTCATCTCGCAGGACGTCGTTCTCACAGGTCAGGATGTAAGTCTTTGGCTGCAGCTGCAGAGTTTCATTTTCCGCAAGGAGCGGGACCGCCCGTACATCAAGCAGCGCTGGTATCTGCTGGATGATTTCAGCCTTGCCTGTGGTTTGTATCACAGGCTTGTAGTTCTTTTTGAAGGACGAAGGCAGTAGAGATGTCCAGTTCAGACGTCCTCTGAAAGAGAGGGCTTGGCCAACGTCAAGAGCAGTGTGGTTGTTAATCAGCAGCGAGTGAGCCAAGTCATAATTACCATTGAAATAATCTATCCAATAGTTGATCATGACATAACGAGGCAGAACGGGCATATTCATGTTCTGCTGATAAGAAGGTGTATTGAAGTCAAATGCCTGAAGGACTGGGTAAATTAAGGCCTGCAGTTTTGGTCTGATGGTCAAATGCTCATCTTTGCTAAGCTGTGGGAAAAAATATAGGATAGATTTGGGATTACAAAGGAAATAAGCATTACAATACCAACCTAGAACTTCATACAAGAAACCATTCATTTTACAATTTTTAGGCTGAATTCTGCTCTTACACAGGTAATGTTGCTGTTTTGTCTGAAATATTAGCGGCCTGATCTTTTTCTTCCCTTGTAAGGACAGCCATTCAGGCAGACCTGTATCCTGTCTCCAACAGGAATCAGTGGCAGAAGTTTACTGAAGGGTGTAAGACGACAAAAAAGTGTAAAGTGGCATTTTGCTAATGCAGTTCCCAGTTTAACAATTTGCAACTGAAGAACTTCCCAAAGCAAAGGAGCTACTCTTGCTTTTAAATTCATGGAAGAAAAATCCATGAAAAACTGTTATCTAATTGTTTTTTTGAGCATATGCAAACTGTTGGCATACGCAATTTTCTCTAGCAAAGGCTCACCATGTACAGAAGCACCTCTCTGTGTTTGATTTGAACCTGCCATCTCCATTTGATTTGAGCCTACCAGTTATAAATTTGATGCCCCCTAATCTTTTTCTGGAACAATCAGCAAACACTTGTTTTGCTTCATCTTCTACACAAGATACACGGTTCACTATCATATCTCATCTTGTCTGTCTCTTTTTCAGGCTGAACAATCTTTGTGTATTTAACCTCTCCCTGAAACAGACCTACATCACTGATTTTAAAAGGCATTACACATCAGGGAAACGAATTAGGAATGCTGCTTCCTAAACACGGTACTATCGTGTTTATCAGACCTCGTTATTGAAACTTTTAGTGTAATTGTCCCCTATTAATTTTTTCACCCTAATTCAATATTGCAAGGTTGTCATGATAATTAGTCGCCTGGACATGGTATCCGCTTTCTTATCACCAATGGTTATGACAATACGAAAAAGCTAATAATAATATTTCACTCAACCATGAAAAATATTATTACATGCCCCAGGCTGCCTTTAGAATCTTTACTAGATTAAATTCAGATTACATTTAAACTGCAGATACACAAAAGAAATTTCCTTAAAATTGCAAAATGCTACAGGAGGACAATTTAACAGAAGAAATTAAGCTTCATTTATTGTATTTTTTGTCCTTCATTTGAATTTGAAAGAAATAAAAACATGTTTTCATAGACAGGCACCTAAAAATAGGAAGCTAAATTGATAAATTAGGCATGTACCTAGTTACCTACTTAGAAAAATAAAGAATTCACCAGCAACAGGGGTAAAAAAAGTCATTCAGCTCCTTCCTTTTAAAATCCAGCCCATAATAACTCGCAACTATAGTAAGACATTGCAAGCTATGTGATTCATACTGCAATTGACTCATTTTTCTTCTGTAAAGTGAGTAGATGCTGGCTTTCTACCATTCTGTCTTCAGGGTTGGCACATCACCTTGTGATGATGCAGCACAAAGAATCTGTCAACTTATATGCATCGCTAAATTAGGGACTGTCATAGTGTAATACATAACAGGCACTGGATGTTACCTGCTGACACACAGCAGCTGCCAAATTTCCTCCTGCACTATCGCCAGAAATTGCAATTCGACTTGGGTCAACTGAATACTCAGCTAAGACGTCAGGCTGCAAAAAATGCTTAGTAGCACGAAGAGCATCGTGGAATTGCTCCGGGAAGCACACCTCCGGTACCAGCCTGTATCTACAAAAGAAAAGAGACGAGAGACAATTATTACCGTCAATGTACCTCTCTTTTGGGATTAATAGGTGATATCAGGTATTCCTTAATGGCAAATAGGTATTACACACCTCATATTTTTCCTGTAATATTTATCTTAATGAAATAGTTATGTAAGACTTAATCTTATAATTAATGCTCTAATTCTGAAAGATTAATATGAACCTACTAGATATGAATAATACCAAGATCATATAAAATTGTGCAGCGCTTTACTAGGATTTCCCAATGGAGGATTTCATCATACATTATAAAAATGATTAAATATTTAAAACACCCTTGGCAAGGAAGTCATTACAGTCAGGCTGTGTTTGACCCAAATCCCCACCTCAACTAGTACGAGGGAGAATGTGTCATATATGCCCAACAGATTCCTCTGAGGCAAACACCTAAGCAGTTCTGTTTCCCAAATTCTCACTTACGCTCAGGAGAAAATGAACCTTGCTATACCTCTGTGCCATGAAATGAACAATAGCCAAGAAGTGAAGTAATAGCAATTTGTTCCAATGCAACAGATTCGATACTTCCTCTCCTTTATTGAGGAGAGGAGAGGGAATACGCCCATTGCGCAGGTGGAGAGACTGAGGCACAGAGAGAGAAAACAGTCTGCCCAGGAAGAGCCAGCAGCTAAGTCCCATTCATGAGATTTTCTCAGTTTCTAAACAACAGTGCAGGGGAAGTCTGTTCATATTTACTCAATAATATGTAATGTAAGAGTTGTTACTAGGCCTTATGGTACAAAGTATGCCTTCTGCTTGTAGCTTTTCAAACAACAGATTTTACGTATTCTCAGCAGAGCCAAGCAAAACAGGCAAAACAAAATCCAGTTTTCTGATTCCAAACATATTCTTTAGAATCTAAGCTAAAAAAGTTTCATATGCAGAATAAAAACTTAGGTTACACAAAAAGTGTTTCAAACTCCAGATCTGACCTGCTTTCGGAAAGCAAGCTATATATTGCATCAACTACAAAGGACTATGAGAGAGTCCTTTGGGAACTCCTTGCAAAACCGGATAACAGACTACGTGTATATCATGAAAGTGAGACGTGCAATTAAACCAATGAGAAATCTAATTAGACTTCACTAATTGAGTACAAACGCCTTGACTGAAAAATATAATGGCTAAGGAGGAAAGGTAAGCAATAACTCAGAGAAACAGGCAGAATTATACCACCATAAATCAGAAAAGGGAACTTTTCACTATGTGATTGCTGCTTGTCTGGAATAATCAACAGCTCCTTTTTAACTTTTCATTGTTTTTACTAATAAACAACAAAGAAGTAATAAAAGCGACCCTTTAAAGTATGTTATAAGTATTGAATGAGTAACATCAACTCCATATAATTAAGTTGCAATTAGATCACAAAGCTTGGTATGTAATCAACTGCAGGTGGGAAACCTGAGTAGTTATATTAGGTGATTAGGTTTGCAACAGAAAATATTGAAGTTGACAATAAGGATGGGAAAAGTACTAATCAAGCTGGAGTCATCTAGGTAATGTGGTTAGCTAGTTGAGAGGTTTGTTTACCTTGGAATTGTTCAACGAGTTAGAAAAAGCAGCCCTGCTTCTCTGTTGTCTGGCACCCTGGCAGTCCTCTGCTCTTGAGTGGAGTACAAGGCTTAAGTGAGATGACTGGAACAGTGGGAGATTGAGAGAGCAGCAGGAAACTGCCAGACTCCACCGTGTATTCTGGTTAATGAGCAGGGGTAAAATGGTTTGATAGTTTTCATGTTGCAGACCCTTGCTCAATATGACTTAGAAATTGTGGTTTATAGACAGACTTCAGGGGGGTTAATATATATATATTTTAATGTTTTCTATATATGTAAAAACTTTGTGGTTTATATATATATAAAAAAAAATATATATATATAAACATACCTTGCAGCAATGGGAGTGGCCAAGTGGCCACTGAGGATGGGAAAAGTCCCTCTTGCTACATGAGGAGGGAGAGAGATGTGGGGTTCAGCCTTCTTTCAGGTATATATCATGTCCAAATCTGTTTGGGGTTTTTGCCTGATTGTTTTTAAAGTTCACAAGTATTTACAGAATCATAACTTGGCATTTGAGTGACCTCAGGTTTCAGCTGCACTCCTTACATGTGGATACAATTGCAAGATGCACTAAAATTTGCATTTTAGTATTTGTCCAACTGAATTAAGTGGTACTCTCTTTTCCCACATTTCTGCCTTCTAAAGTGACCTCTAAAATAATTAGAAACCCAAATGAATTTTTGATACCATTCCAATTTGTTGCAATTTTTAAAGGGTAAAAATACCAGACCAGTAAAGAGAATTATTATCCAAGTTAAAGCCTTATACACAAGCCAGTCACAAGGGAAAAGCCGAAAGAACTACGTTACATATATCTAATACTTTAAAATTACTCAATCAGTTTTAGATTACTCACTCAACTGAGACAACGACAGCATTGAGAGATTCAGCCATGATTCTGCAGAGATTGTTATAAAGGCTTGTTCCTGGAATGAAAGGACATAAGCGTTATGGACATGAATCCATTTATGTCAATAGTTGCAAAGCCATACCTAAGCCTTCTCAGAAAAATATAAAGACATCATACAAATATAAACAAAGTAAATAAGACCCGTTTGCAATAGATTAAGTGCCAAACACACATTGTAGCAGAAGGAACATAATTCATGCCTTGAAGTCGTGCAGTCTAATGCTTTCTTTCTCATCTGTTTCTTGGTGACTTGGGCCATGTAATTTCATCCACCTATCACAGTTTTCTCGGTTGGGCAAAATTTAAGGTACCCAGTGGCTTGGGGGCATTAGCATCCAGAGACAGTTATCACTGTATGAGTCACTGCTGCTTGTTCATTTTATTATAGTATGCATTGCTTTGACTCAAATGAGTTGCCCTATTAACGTCAACTGAACTACTCATTTAAGGGAGGATTAATCACAGCTATCCTATTTATCAGTGGACTGATTTTCTTTAATTTTATTCCTTTCCAGTTACTTAATAGTTGGTTCCCGGTACTATAAAATATACTAAGACACTAAATGTTTTCTAAAGTATCTAGTCTTAGAATTTAATATTCAGCTGTAACATTTGTGCCATTAACTTCTGCATCTTGGACTCGAGGATGGCATCTGACATAGTTGAGCTACAGTCATCCCAACAAAGTGCAGTAATTTAATATAAACTTTTTGCACAACAAGAGTCATAGGCAAACTGTTACAGCACAAATGAGGTAGGCAGGACGCTAACAAACATCCCTTAGGCAGGCCTAAGAAAAGTCATCTCAGAGCACAATTCCTCTGTAGGAAGAGGAGCAAAATTTTTAAGTGCAATAGGACTATAGGACAAAGAGACTGGGATTCCCAAAGGCATTTGAAGGCTAGATTTTAAAGTTATTTAGGAACTTAAATCTCACTTAAATCATGGTGTGACTTATACATGCACAGTCCAAAAGCAATCAATACAGTCTTTGTTTTGGAACATTTCAGAAAACCCCATTAATGTTCTTTTTCTATAGATGAAGCTATAGATTGCATCAGGGCTGTATGGATTTCATGATGTCACGGGAGCAATGGGGAAGGAAAAGGAGGAAAGACTCCTATTGGATCTGGATCTTGGAGCAGCCATGAGAACGACATGTCCTTTCTCCTCCCAAGGCTTTTCTTCTCCTGTACAATGTGGTAGGATCAGTGGTTAGCTTATTGTTGTCTACAGCTGTACCTTACTTTCTCTGATCATGTTTGTGGCTTCCAAGTTAACTGGAGTAAATAGCATTAATTTCCAAGGCAGTTTCTGCTAGCGGTGGCAGTGGTCCCCTAAGGGAGGTGGCCAGACCATGGGACAGGAACCCATCTCATCACGCTGCCAGTGATCACGTTGTCAGTGACCAGCAGCATGTATTCCAAGTATATGGTATTTAAGAGCCAAACATTAGCAATGCTGTTACATGCAGTGTTGTTCAGCCCACTCGTGTACTAATTGTGTGAAATGGGGCAAAACCCTTACTGGATCCTGATCACCAAGGATCGACTTTTGCACATGACCATAGAAAACAGGGGACTGACCCAAACAGCCCATCCAGGCATCCCGGGAATTTAACCAATAAGCTATTTTGAACTCTCAGGATGTAACTAAATTAACCTTTTGGTCCTTTTACAGCTCATGTGCAGATAAGATATGCATTTTTGCTGTGTGTTCACAATATTTTTGCCCTCTCCTTCCTTAGAGCTGATTTAACAGAGTGGAGACAGTTACTACCAAATTCAGGTCTGTCCTAGCAAAATTGTCATCCCTGGCAGGAAAACCAGCTTTTGGCTTCTCCTGCTAGGAGGAAACCAGAGCAGAATCCTATTTAATTACTGGCAGACACATACTTGCACTTGCCAAGGCCCAGCCCCCTCCGTGGATGTAAACAACGCTGCGCTTGAGCCTTTCATCTCGCTTCGCAGGAGGTTCAAACACTCTGACTTCCACGCCGTCAAAAACAGCATCCGTGATGTTAATGTCTTCGGAGGAGACAGACTTCAGCTTGTCGAAGGTACAAATCAAATAATTCAGAACTATCAAGTGATGGCTGAGTCTCAGATAGTGAATCAGGTGACACTAGGGGGGAAAAAAAGAAAAAAAAAAAAGGAGATTTTTGTTACTTCAGAGTGTATCAAATGATACTGCATTGATGTTTAATGCAACTGTCTTCAAAGGGCAGGTGCTATACGAAAACGAATACAGATTCTTAGAATATTCACTGGAAAATGAATGATTATCAAAGACCTCTAATGCTTTTAAAGATGTATTAAAACAAAACCCTGTCCATAAAAGATTCTCTGTTGTCAAAATAAATCCACGAGTGCTATGTGGATCAAGACAACTGTGAACTAGCACTCAGATCCTTGCCTTTGAAAGATACCTCCGAAAGGAGATGAACCTCATCAGCATGCTCCACTATGGGACCTGTGAAGCTCCTCAGACCGGTGCCAGCAGAGGGCAATACCACACAGGCAAAGTTTCTGTGGTGGTAAGGTATCAAAAATGCAAAGTATTTCTTTTGTCTCAGCCTAAAGCATAAGTCTTTCCACTCCCAAATTAAGAAAGTTTGCAAGGATTGCAAAGAAATCTGAAAACAGGAATGGTCTTAAAGGACTATAATGCTTGTTTATTGGCTTGTTGTGTATTTACCTGCTGAATTGGGAAGGATTTGAAACGCTATCCAAGAACCATGGCAGGTTAGTGATCTGCCCCCCTCCCCCCCGCCCCAACCCCGAGACTNAACCTCGAGACTAAAGTGTGTTACTTTTTTGTGTGTGTGTGTAAAAACACTACAAAAATGAAGAATGATCTGATCTTTCCATCCACTTATGGCAGAAGGAAAGAGATTTTATCCCCTTTGACTATCCAGGATTATTTTTTTTTTTACATTTATTATTTAAATTTTGCCCCAAATAGATTAAAAACCTGTTCCTCTCAGCAAACAGTACTGGGATCCAAGGCACTCTTTCAGCCTAAATGGTCATGACTTGTTCCCCCTGCATGCCCTGCACACTATTTGTAGTGCATACTTGTTCCCATTCCCTAGCTGGTGCAAAAGGGGCCACAAAGGGTGAGCCAGAGGACCACAGGGACCTACAGGGTCCAGACTGGCTGTTAAAAAGTACTGTAGGGTCTTTCCCCTTTTGCAAACTTAATTATCCTAGTGATGAAGGCTAGAAATTGCGTAATCAGCTAAGCCTTTTGGACAACTTAATCAAGGCAATGAAGTTGGGAGGTAAAATTAATACATATGCCTAATGAATCTCTTTAGGTCCACTACCATAAAGAAAACTGTCAGCTGTGACCTTTTATTTTACATACAGGTAATAGATACCTGGAAGAAAAAGTGTACTCTTAGGAGCTGTGCAGCTTGTCTACGCACAACTGTTTTACTGTTTTAATTCTGCTAGTACCACCAGCACAGCGCAAACCCGCCAGTATGAATTAAAGATGCTGACACTTGAGTGAGCAGTGTCACCCAGGTACCGTCTGACCGCATTCACGTTGTGAAGAACGGATCGTTGCCGTAGTTTAACCTGTCCAAGAACAAAGTGGAAGCCAAGTCTGGGTCCTTGTGACAGACATGATTTTGCAAATAAGAGCTTCACAGTCTCTTTCTGGTTTCTGCTATCTGTTCACAAGGACAGCTATTTCATTTTCTTGACTTGGGTTTCTTTACTGTACTCCTGCAGCACCGTTTTCAAACCACTCTCAGTGCCAAGTTTCGGCTTCTCTGCCAGGAGCTCACGGTGAAGGAAGGGTTAACAGAGGCAAACACACACCTCCGGAGGAAAAGCAAATTTTGAAGCATTCAGCAGCATCCATGCCAAAGAGGATCCGTCTTCTTAGGTCTACAGCCCCAGCTCCTTACATGTGACTTTTCAATTTGACATAATTAGTTTGAATGTAGAAAAAATGAAATACTGGATTTCAGTCAGGTGCTTTATAGAAAAGGCCCTGCACAGCCCCACTTCCACTCCAGATTGCTGTAGAAAAAGACAAACTTTGATAATTTTCCCCAAAAAGTCTATGCCAAATACAATGGGCTGCTATGCAAGCAGGGAGAGGAACCCACTTCCAAAACAAGAATTTACAAAAACGACTTTCTTTTCTTGCTGTAGCTTGTGGTAACGTCACCCTGCTGAGATTGGTGGGAATCCAAGTTTTAAAATGTTTGCTGCTTTTTGGATGGAATATCATTTCTTTATACTGCAAAGCTTTCTGTGGGAGAAGAAACACAAAATATCCACCCAGTGGGGAGAAATGCTGAATTCACAAGGCTGTTTGTATCTCCGAATTCCAGATCATGCTTTTCTTCCACCGTCACTTAAAAATTCCCACAGGAAAACCCAGTTTGAGTTTGAAATCTGAAGAGCAACACATCTATTAATAATTTGGCACGCAATTTGTTGGGCTGCCACTGATGTAACCAGCCATAGATCTGATCCTCTGTGTGCCCCGTGGAGGCTCCCGGGGAAGGTAACCGCTGGGAATCAATTTTAGAAATACTGCCAGGGAAAACAATGTTTTTGTAGATTTTTTTAGCCTGACTGTGCTGCAACAGACGTCCCATTTTACATCTCTCCCACTTTACTTCACATTCTTTGTAGACGAGATTACCACATGTTCCCTGGAATCAGAAATGTTTTATTTTCAAGGCTAGTTAGGGTTGTTTACCGAGAAGTGTTTTGCCCTGTTCTTTAAACCAGAGCACCGTGGCCATATACAGGTTATCATACCCTTTCATGCCTTCCCCCCCCNCCCCCCCATAATAGACAGCTCTTTCCAAGAATCCCAAAACCTGGAAGAGATGCTTTGTACACCAGAGCACAAAAGCAACAGTCCTCATTTTTTTGTTAGGCATAGGCAGTTTTTTTGCCAAGCACTTATCAGACAGATTCTTTGGAAGTCTGTCTATCTAATCAGCCTATTTGGTTGCCATTTATAAGGCACAGGATTGCACATTTTGGACAAGACTACCTCTTTGCCAGCAAAGTTCTTACAAATAAAATTCTTATATATTCTTTTTCCTCTATAAATAAATATTTAAAATAGATACATAATATCTTATCACTCTGTAATATAACTACTGGCAGAAGAAGATGTGTTTCATAGTTGGCTAACTCTCTTCTAGGACGATGTTGCCACCCAAAGGGCAGACTGCCCATCCTGTTGACTCTGCTTCCCTGGCATCTCTCTTGTGTTGGCACTAACGAACGTGAAGCCTCAGAGCATGATGACCTTGCTGCACCAGCTCAATGTAAACCCAGCAAAACCAGAGAAACAACAGCAAACTTCAGCCAGGTCACCATCTTACTCATAACCCAAGGCAGGAAAGAGGGAATGGGGGAAAGGATGGGACCAGCCCTTTTGGCCACAGTCAACAGTTGGATTGGCTTAAATGCATTATAAAATCTCTATCTGGTCATCTCACGTGAGCAATAATTGGTTTGGTTTTTTGCTGGCATTTGTGATTTTACCACCCTCACTGTGACAGCATGCAGGACTGTTACAGGCTATCAAATACAGCACTTAAATATATGGGAATTATATGTGTGTGTGTATATGGAAGAGAAGAGAGAAATGGTGATGTTCTCTGGTGAAAAGGAAGAGAAGCCAGTGCTGTAATAACAGCTAACAAAAGGGAAGAGAAAGCAAAAGGACAAGGGGGAAATTAAGAGACTATAGAAAAAAGTAAAGACAAACTCACAGAAAAGAGGAGATAGCACAAAGATGAAAGCCCTGTAGGCAATTAGCCCAGAATTGCTGTGCCAGCCACAGGCTCGGCACATCGCTCACTCTGGGTCACAGCTGCAAGTTTTCCCATGTAGCGACTGGTTTTTATGCATCCCTCTGAATAAACTCTTTTGTTTTCTGAACAGGTAACTCTGGGGAAACATGGCTGGTGAACTTCAGGGCATCCCGGGCTGGACCGAGTAATGGGCTGACACGCAGCGAGAGAGCTCAGCGGCCGGGAAGTGGGGTAGAGCGGGACGAGCCAGGAGGACCCCAGGAGAGGAGGGTTAGGCAGGCTGGCGAGGCAAACCAGAGTATTTTGTTAACGTTTGAGCCAATTCAGCAAACAACCACCGTGGGCATATCACAGTACCCCTACTGACAATCTACGGCTCATTTCTGATTGCAGCTTTTCATTTTGGGGCTGTTGGCTCCCTGTGACCCATGGCTGCCTCAGCAGCACTGCTATTTACACTCACACTGTAATGCTCCCCAGCTCTCCAACACGTCAAGCAAACAAACCACTGCAGCCACAATCTCCTTCTCTTTTGCCAGGACATCCTTGTAAAGGGGAGTTTCAGGTAGGGACAACCCAGAGAACACCTACAGACCAAACTGTTCAAGACTGCCATCTTCCTCCTGGTAAATTCTTCAGTGAGGGGCACCAGATGTTGAAAGATGTAATTGATGTAGGAGAAAATTTTCAATAAATGAAGAAAGAAGTCAGAGTTGTGATAAAAAGCAGACAGAAAGAACTGCTCTAGAGAGGCACCATTACTTCACCTTTAATCACCAACATCTGTCCCTAAACTAGTAGGATTCTTCTTTTGGCTTCTCAGCTGGTAATTTCAGGAAGAATCCCAAATGCTCACTGCTCCTATGATTATCTCCCTCAGCGACTTGTACTCCATATTAGTCATGTTCTGTATTAAAAAAAAAAAAAAAAAAAAAAAAAGTTTTTCTGTTGCTAACTTCTATTAACCTCTAACAGTATTCAGCACATTGCAATTCTTTGTCCTCGTATGCCTTCCACAGCTGACACCGCCGGCCTTCACATCTCTGACCTCTAGCCACGAAATTACTGCAACAGGTCGCGTTCAGGCAGTACACAAAGGCAGTGTGCCGCTAAAGCCAAGCCGAATGCATGAGCTGCTTCCTCTACTGCCTTCGCAGCTGGGCACACCCCGGGTCCCGCGCTGACCTTTCAGGCCTCGGCGGGATCAGGAATTAAGCAAACAGCTAAAGCTCTTTTTTCAAACACCACTACTTGGGACTAAGCCAAATCTCATTCATGACTCAAACGAGTACTGATGCTGGAACTGGGCGACGGAACTGTCTAAGACTAAACTTCCTACCTTAGAAGATGCAGGTACTGTCCTCAATTTTGGCATCACTTTGCAAAACACATTTCTATAACATTAGAGCATAAAATGCCAACTACAGTATCGCTAGCCAGTAATAGAGATTAGTCAAAAATAAACAGGATCACTTCCCCATTTAGCTGTGTGCAGAACAGTTTTGTGTGCATTTCAGGCAATTTACCCTGTTTAAAGTTGAATGTCTATTTTCTTTTATTTTACAGAACCATTTCTTAATGCAGATGCATTATTGGCCGGTAAAGAGTATGTCTTTTTAATGCTGTTACATAAAGACAGTCCTCAAAGACAACTGCTCTTAGTTCTATAAATTTCCTTTAGAACTGAAAAGAAACCGACTGTTTTACAGTTTATCAATTCAAAGCATAACTATGTTATATTTTAATGTAAGGTTTTGTGCATATACCTATTCACCCATGATGATCTGCTTTTATACTAGGTAGGGACAAAAGTTATCTGCTACTGCAAAGAGGACTCCCTTCCAGTGGGGCTCAGTTTCTGCTCAGGTGCCACTGCTGTGAGACCTACCTGCCACAACTAACAACTTGGTGTACTGTAAACCAATTCCAAGACTGTGTTCTTGAATGCAAAACCATCAACAACTTACTTGGCTGGCTACAACTATGATTTACATCTGTCCAGAAGTCACATACTCTGAAACATGCAGGTAGAGAGATATTAAAATGTTAGAAAGAACTAATTACTGTTTTCTCTAAT
Source organism: Anarhynchus alexandrinus (assembly GCA_008711295.1). NCBI lineage: Eukaryota > Metazoa > Chordata > Aves > Charadriiformes > Charadriidae > Anarhynchus > Anarhynchus alexandrinus. The sequence goes on along the minus strand of VUYV01000072.1, from coordinate 3,550,415 downwards.
CCTGAATATTGATGTCCACACCTTAGATTTCATTCCAAAAGAAAGTGACCAGCAGAGAAACATGAAGGAATCGCTTGGCTGATGAGAACAAACATGAGGATAGTTTTCTCCCCTGTACAGCTGCCTACCTTCTTCCATATACGTCTGTCTGATGGCCTCTATGCCAACCCATTTGTCCTTCCAAACCTCTGCTAACAGCTGTCCCAGTTCCAAAAAATCCCTTCTTCCTTGCCATGCACCAGAATAGCAAGTATCTTGACAGTGGTGTTCAGAAATAACTTATTTCAAAGGGCTTATTAAATAAACATATGCCGCTCTCTTTACTCCAATAAGGGAGAGTGGTTAGAGGAAGAAGTGAAAAACTGCTGCATCAATCCTGCTGTTAACAGCAGAATTATGAAATGTTGCTTTAGACACTTCTTGACAGACAGCAAGTAAAAGAGTAACTATGGTTTAATCTATGGCTCAGTCCCATAATTAATTTTATGTGGTTGTCCAAATTTCAGTGAAGCTGAGTTCTGACATACCTGTATACATATGTATGTACACTGCTTTTCATTTCTGATCTAAAATTGTGTTACATCACAGTTTTCTCTAAAAATATAACCATGATCCATTTTGAGACAGGTTGAGAGGGGCAAATTACTCTCATTCTCAGTTAAGCACCTTCACATCAATTCATCAATATTATTAAAGTCTAAATTTCTCTGTTTTCATTCTGGGGCAGCACAGGACATTAAAGAGGGCGCAAGAACAAGGCTCTGAAAACCCAGCTCAGTTTCCAGCTCTGCCACTGGAATTTTTGTGACCTGAGATTCGGCACTCCATCTCTTCCTATCTCCATTCCCCCAATTTAAGATTAGGATAATAGTATCGGTCCCTTCCTGAAGTAGGTTTTGAAACCTACTTACACAAACTGCCCTATAAGCATTATGTATTTTTTTTTAACCATTGATTGTTGAAGCGTCTCATGCTGAGCCAGGTCACTGAGTCAGTCGCACGCTTGTAAAAAAAATTTGAAGCTGACTGGGACAAAACTCTACATGGAAATGCAAAACCTTATTATTAGTACACTGAAAGCCAGTGACAGTTTTATTGGTAGTGATTATTAATGCACTGAGAAAACAAACACATTATCCCTAACAAGAAATTGTCATGCTTAATTGTCAGTCTTTGCAAGCCTATTTCAAAATAAGCAAAAGACAATCAATTGTATTTGAAGCACATGCATTACAGTACGTTTCAGAGATTCTAAAATCAGAAATGTACTTCTGTCTGCTATCAAACCTATAAAGGAAAGTAATAAATAGCAAGCTGAAAATACATTCAGAAGTGGGTGAAAGTTCAGTGGTCACATTTAGAGAAATGTTAAACCATTTGGTCTTGCAATAGCCGGTAGAGGAAGAAAGGAGAAGCTGAGCTCTACAAAAGGACAGACACTTTATACCCACAGAAGCTGTCTAACAAAATAAACACTCAAATTGCAAATTAACTTTTGCAATCCTAGCTTCAGTTCACACAGTTCCTTTTTAGCATTAGTCATTTATTCCTGACTTTGTGCTGTGTCCCAGTGTTGGAATGACTTCTGAGCACTTAGAAAACACCTCCTCTTTCTCTCCAAAACGAATGCCCCAAGGCTTACCTGTTGTGTGATTCACAGCACCTCTAATGCCTCACTTCTATGTTCCTTCCTTTGGTTTGTAAACTATGTTACAGGAGCTGTTACTCGTTTAGTAATTTTTCTCACTAAAGAAGTTTGTATTTCTAAGGCCAGAGATGTAAACAATTAAGAATTTACCACTTCCCCCTAACAGAGACTTCCCCAGCCCAGAGAACGGGACAGATGCGGGCACCTCAGCCCTGCCTGCCGCTGTGCTCCAGCTGCCACCCAGCCAGGGTCTGTCCTGCCAACTCCTCTTGGGATTACGGCCTCTAGAATATCCCAAGAGACACCTTTCAGCCTCCAAACTAGAGGCACCAGAATTCAGCTGACTACGCCCAACATGCCACATAAACAAACTGAATGTGTACATAAGCCAATAGCAATATACATATACATAGTCACAGTCATATGATTTTCTAAAGATAGGTCTCCTTCAGCTGGAGGTTATGGCCTTGATTCAGGTGTTCCTGGCTGAACTGTTACGGTGTGTTTTGCAGACAGCATGCTGGGGTGGCATCGCCGCCCTTCTGTCAGCCCCATCAAGGGATTTGGTCAAGCTGAGCGCCTGCTGTTCAGTTACTGGAGTTAACAACATGGAGCGAGTGAACGTCAAGCTATTGATGTTACTGAAGAATGAAGCTATTGTAGGCCATACCTGCATAAGGTACGGGAAGGTAGGCAAGCAAACAGGTTTTAACCTTTCATCCTAGAGATGTGCTTTGATTCAGTAACACATTTGGACCATGAGAAGATGCCCCAGTGGCTCAGATGAACGGTCTATTTGCTCCCAGACTCTGTCTCCAACAGTGGCAACCAGAGAAGCTATTCAGGCAGAATGTACAAATCTGGACACTGTGTGTGGTCCACTCTCCTCACGCTTCTCAGCATCTGCAATTATCGTATTAGGAACATAGGAAGTCCATTCCCATCTAGTCCTTTTAGTACCCACTTATGGGCCCTCTGTCCATTAATTCATTTAATCCCTTTTTTGAACATGCTGATGCTCTCATCCACTCAAGCTACAAGTCTTTGTATATTTCAGACCCAACTTAGCAAACTGAAATGCGGCTAGGAAATTAAACAAACAAACTTTGACATACATAGTACCTTACATCAGGCCTGACCCTGACTGATCAGTCCTTGTAAAGGATCAGACCATCCTAGAAGGAGATAAAGTTCACAGCTGAAGCCGCTATCAGAAAGTTTGTGATCCGTTTCATGTCAGCAGAGAAACACTGGCAGAAAACGAGGGGGACATCGACGAAGTGACAGAACCCTCACGTGTGTCTTGTGACAAAACCAAACATTCAGATTTCTGTTTAGTAATAAAATTCCAAGTCAAGGCAGTTTAATATCTGAGACAGCTTCCCCAGGTCTTCTTTCCCTGAGTCACAGCTTACAAAAAAAACATTGATTTTTTTTTTTTTTTGACCAAAATCCTGCAAATTAGAAACCAGACTGAACCACATCTAATACGGTCTGCACCGTGCCACCCAGAAGCGAAGACGGGCCGCCAGCTTCACTATAGAACTCGCCCGCTCTGATTCACGGATGAGGAGGAAGCCACGGGCAGCCGGGGCCGACCCTGCCCGGCGCCGCTCGCCCCCGGGCCAGCACAGCCCTGCACCTGAACCCCGCTCCCCCTCCGCCTCCTCCGGGATGCGGTAACATCCCGCTACGGCGGAGACCGGCCCCAGCGGCGGGCGCGGACGTCCCTGATGCCGGCAACTCCCCCCCTGGGCTGCGGGTCGGGTCCCCCTCCGGCCCCGGGAGGGCTGTGCGGGGGCCTCCGCCCGTACCGAGCCCACCGGGGGAACGGTGGTGGTCTGTGTGGGGTCTCCCCGCCTCTCCAGAGCCGCCTTACCGTCTGCTGCACCGCCCGGAAGGTGGCATCCAGCAGCATCAGCTTCCAGGGGTCCGACACGGTGCCGGGCAGCGGCAGGTAGATGTAGTAGGCGGAGAGGGCGGCCAGCGCCGTCAGCAGCACCCAGGCAGCCCGCATGGCGGGGCCGCCTCACCGCGGTTCCCCCCGCACCGCACCCGCAGCGCCGGCCTACCCCCAGAGGAAGTNCCGGGCCCGAGGGGCAGCGCGGCGGGCGGCCGGAGCCCCTCCATGGCGCGGTAGGCCACCGAAGGCCACCCGAACCTGCCGGCTCCCCTCAGCCGCACCCCGGCCCCGTCCCTGGCCCCGCCTGGGGCGGCCTAAAGCACCTCTGCGGGGCCGGACCCGCAGGTTTTATTTTGGACTAGAAATATTATTATTATTATTTATTTATTTTTTACCTTAGGTCAGTCACAAATTTTGGCTCAACGCAGGAACATTCCCTGTACCTGAGACAACAACATTTTCTAAATAGGTCTTTTTCATCCCCATAAGCGTTTTCCTGTCAGGTAAAAACCCTCTTTGCAACGTGCTGGAAATATAAATACTATAGAGTTTACCCTCGACACAAATGACTCCTTAATACTTAGCCACAGAGGTACCTTCAGCAAATTCAAATATTTATTTAAATAGCCAGATTCACATGCATTATGAATCTAATGCAGAAAAAAGCCTGAGGACTAATTTTAACCATAACATTGCTTTTAAGAATGCATTCATAATACTAAAAAGTCACATAGAAATATAAATGGAGTCCTGTAAAGGACAATTTTCCTTTACAAATGGACATGAAAAGGTAATAAAAGAAAAATATGTTTCTAAGAAGTAAAAGGTCAGCTTTTAAGCCAGCTTTACTGGAACTGAAGTAAAACCTCGATTCTAAAGGTTGCAGAAGAAAGTTTCTGGAATTTGTGAGGAAATAGGACTCCCAAGCATCTTTAACCTTTTTTCGTAACAACAGCAGATGGAGTTTCTGTAATTTTCACAGTCAGTTTTGAGTAGACTATGGATGTGAAAGGGCTTTTTGGAAACAAGCTTTGCCAAGAAAGCAGCACAAGGTGAGATTCCTGAGGTCTCAAGCTTTTTGTACCGAGTTGTCCCTTTCTGTATTATTTTGTGCTCGCACCTTCTCTTTTACCCTGTGCCCTCCTCCGCTGCCTCCTTTGCTTTCCACACTCCCATTCCCGGCTTTCCCAACCATCTCCCCTAACGTCCACACCCAGGATCCTTGAGTATAATTATTTGTACCCATCTCTTTCAACAAAAATCATCGTTCCCAAACCTCTGGCAAAACTGGGTCTAGTCCCACTCCTCTCTCATCTACTTATGTCTTCGAAGAAGACATAAAAAGGCTGGGTGGAATTTTTCTGAGGTTTCTCTTGCTCCCACTGACCCCCACGTACATCTTGTGCTTCATCTCCCCTCTTCTGCACGTTTTGAAAGCTCCTGCTCTGGCTAAAATGAATCAATAACTCGTTGAGGAATCTCTTCCTTTTTTTTCTCCCAGGCACTTACAAAGAAGTCAGCTGGTTGCAAAAATAAAACACTGTGGGCGGAGAAAAATTCCTTTCTTTAAAAAAAAAATAAATAGGCAGATTAAGCCCCAAAACACTTGTAAAGTATCTAGGGGACAAGCAGTCTACTTAAACTCATACCCTGAAGCCAAGACAGCCAACTTCCAGAGACAACGCAGGGCTCCAAGGTCTCCTTCAGGTCTCTTGGGGTTCCATCAGCCTGTCTGGTGTGACCTCGTTGTCTTCTTCCACAAGGTATGAGATCCCTGCTCCCACGAAGCGGATGTGACAGGATTCACTTAATGATTTAATCTTCTGGAACTTTCTCCCTGTGGGTGTTACTGCGAGAGGAAGCTATTTAGCCATTAAATAAATGTTATATTCCTGGGTTACTGATGTCTAGAAAACTGGAAAAAATGGCAAGTTTTGACTCCGTGTTACATTTTACACCACAAAAAAAAAGAATAGGTGTTTCTATTTCAGAGCCTTTTATAAGAAAAGCACTTAAGATTTTTAAATGTCAGACATATAAAAAATAGTAATAATTTTTCTCATCAGTCCTGATCTAAACTTCAGCGAGAATAAACGCACTTGATTAAAAAAAATTCTTAGCCACTTTTCTTAAGTGATTACTGCCTAAAATTTGGCTGTGTTCTGTCAGTCCCAGGAGGAAAAGCTTAAGATGGTTCATCAGAATACCTTAGTTGCTTTATGAGATTGTAATTCTACATTTTCAAGTATATTAAAAAAAAATGGCCTATGTCCAAGCCATTCTTCATATGTAAAGCGAGCCTCTATTTATGTACTGAACGTTTAGGTGTCACTTACATTCTTTTTCAACCTTTATCTGAGAAGTGATGTGTATATCACCCGTTAATCCCTGATGAATATACTTCTCCTGTCTTTGCAGGCACAACATTTTATATAGCTTTTTTTGAGGATCTAGAGGTTAAGTGGAAATTAATGTACAACCACCAGTATCTTTTCCAGAAGCGATACTGCAGAACTTGTTCCAAACCTAGGAGAAACCCGGTGCCTCGTTCAGGGTGTGAGGGAATCTGAAGACCTGGCCAAAAAGGACTTTGTAAGAGCGCAAAGAAAGGAGGGAACGGGAAAAGCCGGTGAAGGGTGGCGTGGCCTGGAACTGCAAAATGATGGCCCAAACTGGTACTTCAAGGTGAGGAAAGGACCTCAGGTTAGGCTGTATTTTGACAGTGTTGCAATTACTCTCTATGCAATAGAGTAATTATATGACTGCATAATAATTGGCTGACTGAAAATAAAAATTGAAACGACCTCCTTGGTTTCCAGGCTGTTACTCTGAAATCTTTTCCTCAAGAAAATAATCCTAACTTATGTGTCCCTTGCCAGCAAATCTTTATTCACAGAAGCAACACCTCCTATCATCTTTTTCCGCTTTTTCCTTTTGTGTTTTTCTTCCAAATCATAAAAAATCAGTGGTCTCTTACTGGCACTAATGACTGCTGGATCAGCCATGAAAATGCCTGAACTAATAAAAATCTGTAATATAAAAAAAGAAAGTAAGGTCTAAGAACTCAATTTGGCATGAGTATCTAGCATATAATAGAAAATTCTAGAAATAGAAAAGATCTCTCATTCTTTTTACATGGAGCCAGTGAGACATTATGCTAAACCTTGTTTCAGAGATGCTGAGCCTGTACGACAGAATTCCTTTCCAGATCAGAAAGATTAAAAAGAAAATGACGGTAAGGCATTTGGTGTAATTAATTTGTTTTGGGGGTTGGTGCCACCGAGTCAAGCTGATTTGACTTTCATCCTGCCCAGTCCCATCTCCTCCTGTCAGCTCTTCTCCCTCGTTTCCATACACTGATTATTCTGAATATACACACGCATATAATATATATATAATATATAATGTCCTCGGCAAGGCAGAGCTTACTAAATTACTAATAGCATTAATATTTTTATGGTGGCCACGGTGATTATTTATCCTCCCTTTGGGGTGGTCGGAAGGACAGCCGGACACGCCGTGCCCTGCGGAGCCCACGACATGACACTCTGCATCACGACACGCTGAGGGGAGCAGCGACAGGCGGGCTGAGGGGAAGAGTCCCCCCGCATACGCTGCGGGCCGTTAACCGCTGTCTCGGTACGGCCACCGGACAGCTGTTAAAGGATCTCCCCGCCATGCGACCGGCCCCGGGCAGCGCCTCACACCGGCGGGCGGTGTCCGCTACGGCCGCCGCCGCCTGCGCCGCTCCATCCGGGTCTCTCCGCCCCGGCCGTTGGCAGCGTTCGAAACCCGCCAGCAGCCAATCAGCGCAGAGCGTCCCCCCCGCCCATTCGGCAACCTGATCTCGGGCACCGCCGCAAGGCCTGTGCGCCTGCCCATGAAACGTCCCACCGCCAATGGGAGGCCGCCCAGCTATGAGCGGCAGGTGCGGTATCCAGTCAGAAAGGGCAGGAGGCGAAGCCCTGTGCAAAAAGGGAGGGGAAGGGGCGGGACATCTCGGAGAGATGCCGAATGAGGTGGCGATTTACAGAGGAGCGGCGGGGCGGGCAGCCAATGGGGGATGCACTTAGTGTGGTGGCTCGCTTTTTGAATTGGTGGTGGCGGCCGCTCATGGCGGAGGTTGTCTTTGCGGTTGGTGGCAGGTGCCATTGGCGGTGAGGGGGGAGCCGGGCGCCGGTGAGCCGGGAGCGGGCGGGTATGGCACGGAGGACGTGGAGTGGCCAGGCCGGGCGGGGGGAGGCTGAGGCGGACAGCGGTGGGTGCGGGCGGGCGGCCTGGGGCGGTGCCGGCTGGAGCGCGCCGGGGATTGCGCCTGGGGTAGCTGTGAGGCCTGGGGGCCTGCCGGGGCAGCCCCGCTGGTCAGCGCCGCTCCGGGCCCTCTTTGGGCCGCTAGCGGTGTCCCTCGGGCAGAGCGGAGGGCCAGGCCCGCTGGCACCTGCTAGCTCGAGAGGTGAGAGAAGCTGGCGGCTTCTCAAATTGCCTCCGGCCACCTCCCAGCAGGGAGCTTGGCCACGGTCCCGGGTGGTGCCTCGGGAGAGAAACGAGCAACACGGGAAGCTTTGTTTTTTTTAATGTTGTCCCCTTACTTTAAAAGCGTATTTTAGCGCATGGATGTTTTGTGACCTTCAGGCTTTCTGCAAACTGCTGGGAGGTCGTTTGTAAGTGTAATGCTGTAAGGGCATTCAGGTTTCCCTGTGCCCTGTAGTGATCGTTTTCTGCCTTTTATTCTTTTCTATGTGAGGGGCAATTGTTATGTTCATATCTTCTGTGTGCTGTATCTTGGCACTTTCAGAGTGTAAGTTTAGTGACTAGTATTATGTTATCAATTAACATGTGAGCATTAAAACAGGGAATAGTTTTTTCAATACACCCAGAGTGGAGCCCTATAAATAAATAAAATGGAAAAGCCATAAAGAAAATCAATGCCCAGCCCAAAGTATGGGCTTCTCCCAAATACACTGTGAAGTTCTCTCTAAGTGTGTTTTCATATACATGTTATTAGGTATAACAACAGCAGCATGACAGGAATTGTATTGATGTCTCAGGCATTTTTAAAAGAATCTGTAGGATTTAAATTTAATGGTACCCTTAACTGGAGGTGGTTTTTGGGGTCTGATTTTACATATAACTGTGTGGTAATTGTTATTAACAATAGGGTTTGAATCTTCTAAGATTATGCTTCCCTCCACCCTCACAGCCAAAGAAGAGGTATAATGGTTCCCAGTGGTATCATTATAACTTTCTGGACAGGTGATCCATAAAGATTCTTTCTGGTTCAAGTTACTTTCTCTTCCTGCTAGGTCTCAAGCTATTCTGAGATAAACTAGCAGGGTGGCTGGGACTTACTGCTAGAAAACTTAGTCCTGTGGAGCCTGCACAGCTGTGTCTGACATTAAAATTGCAACTAAGTTGGCAATTTTGATAACTGAATATGCCTAGAATTATGATAGATTTGTAGTGTTGACTTATTGCTCATCACTATATTGGGAACTTACCTGATCTATTGTGAAGACATGAACCCTGTCCAAGAGTCTCAACCGTGATCTCCTAAACTCTAGAAGATAAACACTTTGCTACACCCATTGCTTTTTGTCTTCTAATTTTTACTTTGCTGTGTAATTGGACAGGCATTGCACAGCTTGCAAAACCCTTGGAGAAAAGCACATACTATTTTTCTACCTCATGAGTCCTCTTTCAGACAAAGCTTTAATGTATTATTTGGGTTGCTACTGTTTTGAAGGAGCATTTGCAGTCATGAGGAGAACAATTTCAGTTCAAGTGATACAGAGGGTTATACTACAGCAGCTTAGTACAGGGGCTAGTCTAGGTAACTTCTGATATCATTGTGCAAATATTTAAATTTGTGTGAATGATGAATCACAGGAAATGCATGTGTCTTGCTTCATGCACAAAAAAATGTGCTACATGTTTGGCAGGTGTCTTAGAACAAATTTTTAAGTACAAGATTCAGGTAGCTACCTGTACAAAATATGAAAGGAGTAGGAATTCTGCCTTTCCAGTATGTGACAAATTTGGTTGGGCAGGGAGAGCGCAGATATAGTCTACCTGTGAGAAGACAGGCGGCCTCTTTATCTGATAATGAATGGATACCTCTATTATATTATAGTTAATGTAGGACAATAGACTAGATTGTGCTGATAGACATATGCACGCTTTGTATATGACTATATTTTTGTAGAGAGTCTCATGCATTTTGAGAAACCTAATTTTTCTTTTAGTAAATACTGCTGGTTCTACGCCCTGGGTTGTCATTTTTATGTAACCAGAGTAGCTCTAGCCAGTTCACCTGAAAAATTTTAGTAAGGTGCTTTGTGTACCCTAATTCTTCTGCTAATGCTTCACTTTAACAATGCTAACCTGGGTCTCAAATCTAGCTTATCTTAGTTTATCCCTGAAGCAAACAAGTGCTTTTAGTTTGTTGGTGTTTTGTGATGAAGCTTTTAAAATGAATGTTAGAGTTTGTGCTTCCCTGCTGCTCAGAGTTGAAGTACCCTCTCTGCAGCTTTCTGTGTAAATGAGTTTTTTCTGTGGAAAAGTAGCCTGCTTGGAACCATTTCTGTAATAGGTTTGTTGTCAATCCTTTCTACCAAGTCTGTAACTCCTAATACTCTTTCAGAACTACTCTATCAGTGTGAGTGGGATTTTAATAAGAGTCTGAATGTTTTGTTTTCAAAGTCTGAAGTTACTTCTGACTGTCTTAGTCATAGAACTCTTATTATGAGCTTTTTGCAACTGTCACTTAGTTTAGCACATCTGTCTTCTAGCTGTTGAAGAAAGAAACAAGACGTAATCATGGCTGACAACAGTACACTGGTGTCTGAAACCGGGAGGAGCCTCTTGGCTGATTCTTCTGTTCTTGATTCAAAAATTATAGAAACCTCCAAAGAGAATGTACTTCCTGGATCTGCTTTGGATGTTGAAGGTAATGGGAGAAGCTTATTATAAGACTACTCTGTTTTCGTAATAACTGATTACTTTGTAGGTAGTTTTGAAAAACCAAAAGCGCTTTGCTGAACTACAGAATTATATGTAGGGTAGCCAAAAACGTGTTGTTTTGGTATCCTTTCACCAACAAAGGGACTGTCTTTATTTTTAACTCGCCTTGTTATAACAATCTGGGGTTACAGCCATGAAATCAAACAGGTTTTCTGGCTGATGTATAGAAAGCTATTAGTTCCATTTGATGCCTTTTCTGTGGAATAAATCATTCCAGGTGATATTTTGACACCAGCGTTTGAAACTGCAGCTGCTCTGTTGTGTAGGATTACAGGTAGTCTTAGAGAGATGAATAGTCTTGAGCTTGAAATTAACTCAAGAACAAATCTTGAAATTAAGAAACAACAAAAAAGGTATTTTTGTTTTCCTGCAATACAGTAGCCAAAATCCAGTGGCAGTCTTTTGGTGCAAATGACATGGAGGCAACACTTGTCCCTTCCTCCTGATATTTTGAAAGCTTATTAACACATGGAGGAAAAAGAACAAGATACCTAACTTCAGTTCTGATATTCCGTGGTGAAACTGAGCATTTACTAGGAAGTAACGAACCTTGTCAGCCAGGAACACGGAAACTGGAAAAGATACCAGCTGTCTGTTTTCCCGCAAGTCTTGGTATCTCATTCTGCTAGAAGCATTAAGTCAATAATTTTGTTGGTTTTCTTCCTTACCCTCGCTGACTCTTCTTGCATGTTCTTGCTTTGACTGTTAAGTAACTGGTCATGAATTGCAGGATCTTGTTTCAGCATATACTAGAAAGTTTAGGCTCTATGGTCAATTTGGTATGCCTTAATTAAAGGACAGGCTTCTTGAGGCAACATTTATTTTCAGACTTGTTCCTGATAAAAAAGGTATCTTGAAAGGATGCAGTCTGCCTGTATTTTTCTATACATTATTCCTTGATTTAGACCTAACATGGATTTTTCTATTAAAATATGAATATTATCCTTGTTTCTCAAAACAGAAGAAATGCCTCAGATAGAAACAAGAGTGGTTTTGGTTCAGGAAGCAGCGAAACGCGAGGAGCTTCTGAAAGCCTTGGAGGTATGTGGGTCTAAGATAAAGCAGTCACTGGAATGAGATGGTATGCTTTTAGACTTCTAGTAACCAATTTGGTTCTGTACTAAAGTTCTCCTCTTCTACAGACCATTAAAATAATGGAAGTACCAGTTATAAAGATAAAGGAAACTAGTCCTGGTAAATCAGAAGAAAAACTAATAAAAAGTATTATTCATATGGTATGTCATGCAATTAAGCACATGTGATTGCATGCAGCATGTTGTACTTCACTGGGGCTGAAATGTGCACACGCTTTAATTTATGTTAATTGGGCATAATGGTCACAATATATGCTAATGTTTCTGATGGTGTCACTTAAAGCTTGTCAAAATTGGCACTTTTCTTACAAACACTTTCTCAAATATGGAAGTAATGTCTGCAGCTCTTAACTAGTGATGTTTTCTAACCAGGGGACAGAAATATCAATTGAGACATTCAACTAACAGCATGCTTTTATTCAGTCAACGCATAAGTTTTTTGCTATGAACTGACTCCATAATTGGTTAATTGACTTCTTTTTCAATTGAAAACTGCATTTAAACTTAAGTGTAAGAAGTGGTTCTCCATTTCTTGACGTGAAAAACCTAGGAAATAAAATTTGGAACTAATGATTGAAATTGGAACAGACCAAACTTTTAGACCCCTTAAAGATACCAAGCAATGAAATAAACTGACTTCTGTTCTTTTGATCTTATGCAGCTTGCTGTTGCAAGCTGGATGCTACTTTCTAGTAGCATCCAGAAGTACCTTAAACTGTTCTGATAATCTGAAATTCCATTTCTCTTTTGTGCTTAGTTGGTTTTTTTTCCTATCTGTAGATATTTCCAATACTATATTATCAGTGTGAACAGATACATAAACTACTAAAGTAACTAGAATTTTTATTCTTCAGAAGCAGGAATTGCTTTAAGATTTTTTTTTTTAGGTGCAGTTCATAGCTAGCCTTATGCTATAGGACAGTGCATCTCATTCAGCTTTCACCAATCCTTCTAAGAGTCTGCCTCTGTTAAAATCTGAATCATATATTTTTGTAATGGTCCAAAAATAAAAATCAGTTGAATTTTGACACTAGTGTAACTATGTTGCATGATTAATGCTTTCCCCTTTCATGCCCATAAATCAAGGAAATTAAAGTGCCCTACATAAAGACAGACACAATAGAAGAGCTTGGAGATTCTGACTCCCCAGAATTTGAGACTATATTCGTTGTATCAGACTTCCAAGACTCCATCTTTAACAACCTCTGCAAAGCAGATTGCCGTGTCATTGGACCTCCAGTAGTACTGCACTGTGCACAAAAAGGAGAGGTATGTGCTTTCTTTTGAAATCGGCTGAGGAGTTCTAAATATTAAGTGTTCAAAATAAAATCTATTTTGCGTTGTCAATCAATCCTAAATATTCTTAGCATCGAATTTGAAGAAAAGCAAGTTTCTAATACCATGTTAGACTATTGCATGTAGTGAAAAAGCTCAGGCAGATAGTAGTAAGGCTACAACTACTGCAGTTGTTGACCCACTAGTTGGGATTGTGCCATTAGGAAAAGTAGCATAGAAATGAAGCTCCAGCAGACACTTTGTGTTTCTGAAGCTTGTCATGTAGAGGGGATGGATTGGGGAGGAGAAAAAAGGATGGAGTGCTACTTTGGGGATGCTCTAGTTACTTTATCAGAACACCGGCAGGTCTGGAGCTGAGGTATAACTGAATACACAGACTTGGACAAGTGTTTGATGCATTTTAATACTAGGAACAGTAGTACTGTATTAAAGATACTGCTTCCATTAAAGTTTTAACATTATGCTTTTAACTAATGAGCTTACTTCTTACTTTCAGCCTTTGCCTTTCTCCTGTCGTCCACTGTACTGTGCAAGTATGTTGAACTTGGTACTGTGCTTTACAGGATTCAGAAAGAAAGATGAATTAGTAAGACTTCTTTTTTTCTTTGGATGGGTAAAGCTATGTTAAGTTTATTTTCAAAATACTCTTCTGTTCTATCACCCATGGAGTTTAACCATGACTAGAGCTCATATGGGGGAATGAATTGATTTATTTTGTCCTTTTGTTTTGTTGCATGTCCAGAGGCAGTGATATTTGAGGATGGGAGCAATATTGTTTCCTTATGCCAGTCCTGTGATGCCACTTTAGGTCACTTTTTTGTTGAGTGACATTAAACAGCTCTGATTCAGTAGGGCTTAAAGATTTGTAGACTTAGGCTTCAGGTAAGATGATGTTTACCCAATAGTGTCCTCTTACTTGACCATGCTACTATACAAATTGAGGTTTGTAGTCCTGTTCAGACCGTTTGCAGACATGTTATTTTGCTGCCATGCTATCTTGCTGTCAGGACTTTAGTCTTGACATACCTAGGTATGAAATGATTTGATGCTCCAGTACTTTGCTTTTCCATTTCGATGATGCAGTTGGCACCTAATTTCCCTATTGGATCGACAATACAGCTCCACATCTTCACATGGAGGGGGGGGGGGNGAACCCAAAACAAAAACCCTTTGCAAAGTTTTGTGGGTTTTTTTTTTAAGATTGCATTTTTTCTAATTTGAATTTGATTGGAAAAAATGCAATCTTATGTAAATTCTGGCAATTGCCTCTTCAGGTAGAATTGGCAAAATCAGTGAGGATAATGTGCTTCAAATCTATTGTGTGTGAAAAGGTGAAGGCATTGTGTATGATGATGTGGCTTGGGTAGTCATCCTCAAGCTACACAGCTAGAATGTATTAAATGTTAAACAAAAAAAAAAGAAAAGTTAATAGCTCTTCTGATATATCAGATATATCTTCTCCTGTAGCTGTGAACAAGTTGCTTTCAGAACAAATTGGACCATTTCTGTTCCTAGTCATTTAATGTAACCTCTGGTAGCTTGCTTTGTAAACTATTTTTGTACCGCTCTCACTCTGTATTATGCGCTTCAAAAGATATACTGAAAACTTACGTTGTCTTTGTTTTTCAGGTTAAGCTAGTGACCTTGGTTCATCATATGGGTGGAATTACTCGAAGGGACTTTAGCTCCAAAGTTACACATCTGGTGGCTAACTCAACACATGGAGACAAATTCAGAGTATGTAAGCTTGAGTTGGTACTTCATGGAAACTTTCAGAATTTGGTTCTTGCAGACTAAGTCTGTAAATTATACTTCAGCTCATAAGTTGCTGGGTTTTTTTTGTGTATTAACAGCAATGACTTCTAATGGTGAGTTCATCTCCATCTGGTGCTGAGCTTTGACATATTTTTGTCTCTGTTAGAGATCTAAATAATATAAAATGCCTGAATACAGAGATTTTGAAATAGACAAGTATAGTAAATAATAAGAAAAAAAATGTTCAAGTACTGATGTTATCAGTGCTTAAGACAGGGATGAACATTTGTTCATCAATTAACAAGTGTTTATATATCAACATGCCTACTTTGTCTGTCCGAACAATAAACCTTGAGGTAACTTGCAAAAAACTTTAGTACTCAATTTGTGTGCGTTGTCTTTTAAAAATTTGTTACGTGTAATTGTTCAAATCTTCCTTTATGTGTAAATATGTGTGCGGCCCGTGTTGGTGTTGACAGGAAAAAGAAACCCACCCAAACAAAACAAAAGGGAATCCTTCAGGACATGTATGTCCAGTTGACAAATAAATACAAGTTTATGGGTTTTTGTACCATGGAATATGACATAGCAGTGCCTATGTCCCTTGACTTCTCCTTGTTTGAATTATTGGTAGGCTGTTGCTTTTTTCCTGATATGTCTTTCTAATCTTCCAGTTGGAAGAGAAGACCTACTTTCTGACTCTGTTTAAACACTTCTTTCTGCCAACTCAAAGGGAAAAAGTAGGAAAACTGTAGAATCTCTCTCAAGCAGTCATGGAAGTTACCTTTGGAATACTTGCGTTCTCTTTGGTAAAAGCAGGATGGGATGTTTGTCTTCATACAAAGTATCAAAAGCAGAAAAAAGATCCCATATTCCACTAGAACAGAGATTTGGCTTTGTGTTTCTGTGAGTGGTGAAGGATATCAGACTAACAAAATGGTGTACTTTTGAGTAAGTGTCAAAATAGTTAGTGATCTCCCAGTCACTGAAGAATTAATACATTATAACTCTTGGGAGTTACAGCTGGACATAATTCTTGAAGGAATATGTTCACTTTTTGCAGTATCTATCTTGAAAAGTAAAACCAAGGTTACGTATTTTTCTTGGCATGGGAAAGACTTAAATGGAAATACTTGGTACAACTTGTGCTTTTCCTGTTTTGTAGATTGCTGTAAGTCTCGGTACTCCTATCGTGAAAGCTGAGTGGATTTACAAAGCTTGGGAGAAAAGGAATGAAATGTAGGTGTATATTTTCCTTCAGCCTTTACCTTGCAATGTGTTCACCTGTAGTGTTGAGAGCTTCTGTTTAAATAGTGATGTAGCACTGACTTAGCGACCTTTTTGTGCATCCTTTTTTTTCTTTTTTTCCCCCCAGTGATTTCTGTGCAGCTGATGATGACTTTAGAAATCAATTCAAGGTTCCTCCCTTCCAGGATTGCACGTTAAGTTTCCTTGGATTCTCTGATGATGAGAAAGCTAACATGGAAGAAATGACAGAAATGCAAGGTTATTGTTTATGAAAGTTGACCTGTGGAAAGAATGGGGTTTATAGCTGATAAATACTTCACTGAAGCTGAAATGCTGGATCACGAATCCTGAAGCATTAACGAAGACTCTTCAACTTGAAGAGCTATAAACTGCTTCTTAAATGTCAGTGTATGCCTAAGTTCTGGTAGCGGTTGAAGACTTCAAACTTCCTAGGCTGATTAAAACTAGACAATTTAAAAAGAAGTAATTATAGGATGCTTGAACATACCCTGGAAAACTTGCTACATAATATGTATATTCTGCTTCCGTTTTCATAATCAGTTTTGTGGTATGAATCTTTACCTAAACCACATCTACAGTGTTTCCAACTTTGATATGAATCGTCACCGGTAAAACACTTGATTGGAAGTGTTCCATTTTTCGGTAGTGTAGTACAGAATTAATAATCACAGTGACAGTAATGTTGTAACAGATAATGTACTAGTCTTCAGCCCTCTAACAGAGTTGCATGTAACAGAACTATAGAAATGGGAATGGAGCAAGCTTGTAACAGAAAGGCTTCCTCAAAAGAGATGCAAGTTGGCTAGGTTTACTTCGCCCCCGGACCTGTTTACCTAAAGCTACTTATAAAACTGTGACATGCACAGGTTCTAGCTTGTGAATGTCTTAAGGGTGTGTGTTCCTGGCTTGTTCTTCCAAGAAACAAGAAAAGCTTTCCAGAAGAGTATTGCATTTATTGTCAGACAAGTTTAAATGCCCTCTGAACTCCATGTACTCCTGACTTTTCAATGTGTACTTTGCTACTGCATGCTACATGCTATTTCCAAAATCTGTCAACTGCTGATAACATCTGGAGTGTTATGTAAGCCCATCAACTGATCGATTCACTCAAGAATGATAGGTGCCACATAACTATCAAGTGGGCTACTAATTTCGAACAGTAATATTCTTCAGTTTCACTAACTTGCCTTTTTTTTAACCTAGGAGGACATTATTTGCCAGTTGGTGACGAAAGGTGTACACACTTAGTGGTTGAAGAAAGTACAGTAAAAGATCTCCCATTCGAACCTTTAAAAAAACTTTATGTTGTAAAGCAAGAGGTTAGTGCTGACAAATTCTTTAAAGACTATTGCTATGTAATACTTGGTATGTGAGATACTAAATGCAAATGTGTGGCTTTTTCTGAAAAAAGTATATGAACTGCCTTACTGTTATATAATTTTGAATATTTTTAACTTTGGATGAAGCCCTGTAATGTGTGTTTTCTTTTTTCCTGCAGTGGTTCTGGGGAAGCATTCAAATGGATGCCAGAGCTGGAGAGTCCATGTATTTATTTGAGAAGGTATGTTGAACTCTCTCACATAATGCGCAGCATGTAGTTGGTGGTAAAACTAGCATGCACAATAGTATGTGTGGGGCCAGACATCAACTGTTTTAAAGCAGCATTTAAGTTCCAGATAATCCATTATAGATTTTATACATAGGATGCTAATTGGGAAAACTTTTTTCTTCTTCCCAAAGGTTGAACTTATTTTTAGTCAAACAAAATACTAGTGTGGTTTCCAGTTTCTTAGAAAAAATAAAAAAGGGCTTTGCCTATTTTCCCTCGGCTTCCCTAAGAAGAGTTATGTTGTGTGCTGATCTCTACAATTAACTTACCTTTGCACTGAGTTGGGCTGGACACAGTGGATAAAACCTCTAAACTTTCTTTTTGCTACAGTCAGAGAGTCCTGGCCTCAAGAAGTCCGTATCACTGCTTTCTCTGAGTACTCCAAACAGCAATCGCAAAAGACGTCGCTTGAAAGAGACCCTGGCACAACTGACCAGAGAAACGGACATGTCGCCATTCCCGCCTCGGAAACGCCCATCAGCTGAACATTCGCTTTCTATTGGGTCCCTGCTGGATATTTCTAACACTCCAGAATCGAGCACTACCAATGGAGGTAGAGCTAAAACCCTTCATTCAGACACACTTGCAATGTTTAAGAGCTCTCTGCTTACAAGTGGTAATGTTAGTGGTCAGGAAGTCTTACAGGTTTTGCTACAGGTTTCCTAAGTAATTCCAGACTTTATCCTTTTTGAAGCGTGCAGAAAGCAGAATGGGAGTGAAGAGTTCAGACACAGACAGAGGCCAGGCTGCCTCTTGTTATTGCAGTAAGCATATTCATACGTGAAGGAAAAGATATAGTGTTGATAAATATGAAACCCCAAATTGCTTCAAATACTCTGCTGAAAATCTGCAGCAAATAAGCAACATAGTTAACAGTAAACTAAAAACCTCTCCACTAGGTTACTTGGAGAAAGGAGGAGAAAGATTCTTTTCTAAAGGAATTAAAGGGAAAATTCCTGCAAAGCCCACTCCTCCGAGGTCTTTGAAAATTTCTGTTGAGGTAACACTATTTGTGGCAGCAAACTCATGTCAAACTTCACAAGAATATAAATCACCACCTGGTTTTGATCAGTTAATTGGCAAAGAGCTTTTAATATCTCTGCGCATGGCTCTTGTGGAAGAGAGGAAGCTGCAAAATTGTGGATTAATCAAAAGCTAATACCTGAGGGTTTAAAAAAAAAAAGCCCTAGTTTCATCATATAGAGAAGGTATTTGGAGTTAGTACTGCTTTAAAAATGCCCCTGTACACAAGTCAAGTTAGCCTAGTGAGGCAACCTGTAAGTGATAATTTGGAAGGAATACAGGAAAGATCAGCTTAGTCTCAAAGACCAGCTTTATTGGATCACTCTCGTAACCTCTGGTACGGAAGCTTCTTCTAATATGTCAGACAGTTACAGAAAAAAAATGCTGTTTTGAAACAACAGGTAAGGTATGTATTTCACAATAACTGTGACAGTAGTGAACTCTGACATCAGAATGAGTGAGTACAGATCTCTGCTGTCCAATACATGTGCAAGTATTTAAAGCTAATGGACTGTTCTAGGTCCACCTTGGCTTTAGCTTTAAGAGAAATGAACCTTCTTGTGTCTTTTTTTGTCCTCCTCTCCCTCTTTCCCAATAGAGTGAAATGTGTTACATTAAAATCAGTCCTTACACGCATGGTTTTGAGCTATGTACCTAATGCAAGGATGGCAGGCAGCTGAAAGATGGTTGTTTATGTGGCAAAGTGGAAGTAGAAAAGTACTTTTGTATGTAGTGTATGTATAAATAAAGTTCAGCACCGAATCCACAGTTTCTACTAAACATAATAGGGTTAAGTCACTGACCTGCCTGTAAATGGCTTACTAGTTTCAGACTAATTTTGCGGAATAATATATTACTATTGTTCTATAATTAGGCTGTAATAAAGAAAGCCATTTTGTAGAAAGAGCTCTGATAACCTACATAATAGCCTTTTTAAAAAAAGCTACCTTCCCTTGAAAATTGTGAAGGTTTTTTTTTCTGCTTTGAGGGTGAGCTTTTCTAGGGACTCTGTTGTAATAGAGCTCTTATTTTCTTTTGGGAATACCTCTTCATCAGAAACACCAAAATCCTGTGCAAGGCCTTCCAAAAACTCAACTCCTCTTCCACTAAAGCAGTCTGCCAGATGGCAGGTTGCAAAGGAATTGTATCAGACAGAAAGTAACTACGTTGACATACTGACAACAATTATTCAGGTAAGCTGGCTTTAATGCAAGTACAGGTCAATTTTAATAAGACATCTGGTGTTTACATCAATGATTACTTTCAACCTGTGATCTGCAGGCTTTTGAGGGCTTGTGTGCATCAAAGGTTCATAAAAAGGTGACAATGTAAACAGTCTTAGGTCACTTTACAGGCTTGTAAAAATGGTTAGTATTTGTTAATAATAGAAGCTGGAAAATAAAATTTTTAATCTGGGATCTGCAGTGGAATTGCAGTTTGTATGGAAATCCTAAGCTTCAGGAAAATATGGTCTTCATGACTCAGATTTTTAAAATATTAGCGAACGGAGAGAGAGATGTCAGGGGAATTTTTTTTAATTATTCCAAGAAGTGCATAATAGGGAACAGCTTACAGGAAGAGCTTAATTTCTAGAAAGTTTGTTTCCATTGCATCTGATTTTCTACTTAATGAGATAAGATGTGTGTGAGTAGGGAAGTAAATGAAAGCGGGTTATGCTGAAGTAACATACAAAATTCAGTTTTGTATCTTAAACCCACTCCTGCTAAATGGCAACAGAATGTCTCATGATTGTGACTGTAGGAAGGCATGATCTGGAAGGAAAACACTGTTGCTTTTGTAACTATTCTAACACAGTGTGTGGAGATTGAGAGGTCATTAACTTTTTTTTGTCTAATTCATCAGTTATTTCAAGTTCCATTGGAGAAGGAAGGACAACTTGGAGGACCAATTCTTGCCCAGGAAGAAATTAAGACCATATTTGGCAGCATTCCAGATATTCTTGACGTGCATACTAAAATCAAGGCAAGCTGCAACTTCTCCCCTGCAGGGGAAGCTTTGATACACACTTTGAGTCTTTTCTGCGTGCTTTAAGTTGTATCTGTTGGATGGGTGTAGATTCATCCTGGTGCTGTTACATACTGTTCAACCTGTGGAATTAATATGCAAACCCAAAGTACGCTTTAAGATTTAATGCTGCTTTATAAATATCTGATGCCTGATTATTGTGCACGGGACTAATATTGCCATTCATGAGCTGGCTTGTCCTCTTCCCATTTTAATACCTCTTCCTGTAAGAGGTTTTCTGTAACTGATACAAAACTGGTCAAAAGGGCCAGTGGTATCAAATAGTAGTCTCACAAGTGCTTGTGACATACATGTTTTTATTAAAGCAGTAAGCAAGGACTCTTGGAAGGATAGCTAAAACTGGAATTAAAACAAACAAACTAAAAACCCAACACGCACACCCCCACCTCCCCCCCGAAATTGGTGTTTTCCTGGGCTTTAGATATGTTCATATAAGGAGTCTTTGTCAGAGACTTCTATCATTTGGTAGGAAAAACTGATCCTTCTTTAAATGGCTTTGAACAAATTTTCAGAAACTACCACCTCATAAAACTAGCTCACACTTCAACCTCTGAAGCAGTTGACCTGGTACTGAGGCCTAATAAGAGCTGACTAGAATCCCCTGTCAGTTTGTTTTCGTGAGGCTTTCTTTATGATATGTTTTGATCTGGATTGCAAGTGCTTTCTGAAGCCATCTCTGGGTCTCACGATAGATTATGATGGAAGTCCTCCTCAAATATGAAGTCATAAAATCCCTGTCACATAATGGGATGTCTGTTCCTGTCTGCATTTCACAGTAGGCTTTTAGAATAGAGGGACTTGCAGACTGTGTAACTCGGTGGTTTGGTGTATTTTGTTGTGTTTTGGGGTTTTTGGTTTTGTTTGGTTTTTTTTAACTATTGGGATCCAGTCTAGTTAATCACTATAGGCACTGATATGTGCTCGCTGAGATTGAGATGAAAGTAGAGCATGTGTGTCCATGTGTAGACAAAGTTGCTTAGATGTGGTTGTGTTTTCTTTCATCTTTGGTGTAATAAAGATAAGAGAAGTAGCAGCAACAAACCACTATTAATGGTGAATCCTTTCCACTTGAGAATCCTGAACCTTCAGCTGTACCCTCCTGTCCCTGTTATTAGCAGACAGTGAATAAGCTTGATCCTTGTCAAGCTGATACAGGCTTAACAGCTTGGTCTCACTTTCCTTGATACCCTGGTGCAGCGAGGGAAATCCGTGCTAATTCTATTTCAGTCCTATCTTGTGGACTTAAAAGTCTTATATTAGTTGCACTCTCTTAATTAGAATTGGGTCAACTGTCTTCTGTGTATACTTCTTTTCATAATCATTTGGGATATGTTCTGCAGTGTGTTGGACACAGCGCTGTTATCTTGTTGCAGAGTTGGCTAGTGCTGGTACTCTGCTTGCATTCATTCAAAAACTATATATTCAGTAAGCCAGAGGTCTCTTGCTTGCAGCTCTCAGTAGACCAAAGAGGCCTAATGTGAAATTGTACAGCTTTTAGGATTGCCTGTTTTGTCAGCATGGAAACACACAGCTAATTATGTGTTTGGCAGAACGCTGATTCCATTTTACAGCTTTATGCGGTTCATTCTCATCTTATTTTCTCTCCTCCTCCCCTCCCCCCCATCTCTGCATGTGTTCTAGGAAGACCTGGAAGATCTTATGATAAATTGGACTGAAAGCAAAAGTATTGGTGATATCATTCTTAAATATGTAAGTGTCTGTTTCTTTTATGCATTAGAGCTATTATCTTACAAATAATCTATTTGTAGGAGCTAGCAAACACAAGCAAAGCACTACTGAGTGAGAGGAACATTAACTTGGATCGTATTTTCTGTTCAGACTTTTCAGTTGAGTTAGATGATATACTTTGTATAGGTAATCCCTGTCAAGTTTATGTGTCTGCCCACTTATATGAGGGGGTAAAACTCCAATACTGTTTGAGAACTGCAATTTGCAACGCTACAGACATGCTTTTTAGTCGGACATTAAAAGGGGCTCTCCTGTAACCTTAGCTACCTACTGCCTCTGATCAATAGTAAATAACTTTTCACGGAAACTTCTTGTGTTCTTCCTTCAAGACTGGAAATGTGTAAGTGAATAAGGACTCCTTGTTTTCCCAAGTACGGAATGTACAGAACAGGAGAGAGGTCTGGGACTGCAGTGCATTTTAACATAAGTAGTCTGCTAGGTATCTTGTGCTTTTGCTGACCTGATTGTTTTGAGGCAAATAATGTTTGGCATTCAAGAGGTTTCAGTCTCTAAGGTATTGCTTCTAGTGGTTTAATGTTTTTTAATAGTGATTGCAGTAACTGGAGAAAATACCTGTCTGAAATTTCCAAAATTCTCACCAAAAGCATCTTGCTAGGTGAGAATCTGCCTTCTACTTGAGCTGCTCAGCAGCTTCTAAGGTTGTCACGTGTAGTTGATGTTTCTGAGAGCAGTCTGCATTTAATCAGCAGCATTGAATCTTGGGCATCTGGCATGCAAAAATGTCAACTTGTTCTGTGAACACATGTGGGTTTACAACACATTTGTTATTATTCTTTATTGAAATATGCCTTTGAGCAGCTTTGTGTGGCTCAGGGCATATGAACATATGTACAATGCTGCATAATATGTAAAGCAGAACCATAACAGTTGTTTCTTTCAGTCAAAAGACTTGTTGAAAACATACCCTCCATTTGTGAATTTCTTCGAAATGAGCAAGGAAACTATTACTAGATGTGAAAAACAGAAGCCAAGGTTTCATGCCTTCCTAAAGGTAAGTGTCTGCAGAACTAGTCTTTTGAGTACAATGTGGAGACCATTACGTAGTAAACTTCTTCATGCAGTAGATGAAAGAATGTGAAATTTTGGAAGCCTGGAGGAATGTGAACATCTCTTGGTGAGACAGAAATAGGAAGGACTTGAACTTCAATCCTTCAAGCTCCTTGTAAGACTCTCTCAGAAGAAGTCCAAGTTCCTCCTCTGTTATACAGCTTTCAGGGTAGTTTGATTATATGTGTTTGCTGCTGGAAAAAGCGCGTTCTGATTACTTTCTCCCAAATACATGTCTTCTCTTCTGTAAAGATAACTAGAGCTGCTGCTTTTTATTGGTCCCCCTCCCTGTGTTTAAAAGACTTGTATTTCTGAAGTAGCTTTTAACTTGCTTTCGGCAGCTGTGAAGTTCCAGGGAGGTAGAATCTCTCAACACTCTTGTGACTAATGAATAGGAGCATAACAGTGGAGTTCTAACAGGAAGATGATCTTCAAAGAAAGAGTTATCTGAAGATGAGTCTTAGGACTCTTGAGCTTTCAGATAAAGGTATATAGTTGATTAATAGCGCAGCATAGCTTTAACTCCTCTCCTATATCCAACAAGTGTCTATCAAATAGTGGAGTAATCAGACTGATGGATTTCAGCTCATGTTTTCTGCGGTACCAGGAATTATATCCAAGTATTGATATTTAAAAGATGGGAAAATGAATAAGAGAACAGGCCGCCCTCATTCCCACTCTGCGTTAGCATCTGAAACAAGGACTAGGGATTAAAAATATGGACTGTTTAAAACTAAACATTCTCAGAACATAAATATGTGATAAATACTGCACAGATTTGAATATAATGTGATTTTAACATGATCTGTTAATGACTGAGTGCCTGTGGCAAATGATTCTCAAACTTTTACTGCATTTCTAGTTTCAAGGAAGACAATTTTTCTCCTAGTGTTTGATTTTCTCTTTTTTTGGGTGTATGCGTGTGGGGAAAAAGTAAAAATTATTTCCTTTCTCCTTTTTTTTTTCCCCTCAGATAAACCAAGCTAAACCTGAATGTGGCCGCCAAAGCCTAGCTGAACTCCTTATCCGTCCTGTTCAAAGGCTGCCTAGTGTTGCTCTGCTACTAAATGGTAATCTAGTAATGTATTTTATTTTTTTTTATTAGTTTGTCTGTGAAGGTGTTAAAACCAAGATAATGTCTCCCTTTGTCATAATTAGCAACAGCTTTTCTCCTATAAACCAAGTCTGATTCTGAGAGTTAATAGTGCTTAATGGCAGTCAGCAAGACCAATTACTGAAGAAAGTGTACTTTTGGCTAAATTTCGATTGTTCATATATTTGTCTGCAGGATACAGGTACAGGAAAAATTTGCTCTGACCACAGTTATGTCTCTTCAAATAGAAATATAATTGAGATTCAAATGCAGCTAGCATAAACTAGAGAGCAATTCGTATTCACGAGGCTTACAGCTTCATGTGTTCCACCTGGTATCAACCATTTGCTGTAATAATGATTATGTTAATAATAGTAAAAAAACACACTACCACCCCTTGCTTGTTAGAAAAAGACTTCTCTGCTTGTCTTGCACTTCAACAAAACCAACATGTAGTCTTGTTGATTTTTGAATAGTTTGAGGTTTTGGTTTTGTATTGTAGGTGGGTTTTTTCTTAATGAGATGCATGAACAATTGCTACTCAGGCTACTTCCCCGCTTAAACAAGGCTATTTGGACTCCAAGATGGCTGTAATTTCTTCAGTCACCTTATCTGACTTACAGTTTAAACTTGAATTTTTCATATTTCTTTAGGTGTTTGTAATGTGGGGTTTCTTTAATTTTTTTAAAATGTAGATATTAAGAAGCATACAGCAGAAGAGAACCCAGATAAAATAACTCTAGAGAGAGCCATTGAATCATTAAAGGAAGTGATGACGTAAGTGGTGTTCATTCTATGATACATACCGTTATACATTTAGATCTCTCTGTTCCTTCTAAGTTGCTCTTAGTATGTTGTTGCCATAACTTTAGTCTCCATGTAAGTATACGTAATTGTATTTGTTCTTCAGTTTCCCTTTTGCCACTGTTGTCACTTTGGCATTCTGTGCCAGAACTCTTGAAGGAGTCTGTAGTGGTGTTACACAGCACTTCTGCCTGAACGTCTGCTGACTTCCTGCCTCAGCACGAAGCTGAACCTTCTGAGTCCTCTGTTTTGTTCCAACTCTTATTTCTATCTATTCCCTCCAGAATGGAAAAGATGTTTTTCTTAATCTTTAAATCTTCCTTCTATGCATCTGTCAACTGAAAGGACGTGCTATTGGTGGAAGATTAGCTTCTCTTCTGGTCCTGTGTTAGCTATTCTTGGCACCATTCCACAAGTTAATTAGCTTAAAGCTGAAGCTGTTTAGGTTGTAAGTCTCACCTCTTCTGAAGTGTAGCGTATGTCTCCAGCAATGAGACCTCCTGTATTAATTGGGTAAATGTTTGTCTGATTTTTGACAACAACTACTACTTTTAAATTGTAATTATTCTTGCATTTGCTTCTTGGTGAGCTGCAGCCCTGACTTAGGGGGATAAAATGCAGACTGTAAAGAACCGCATTGGGTTGGTCTCTAGTTCAAAATCTTATGGGGCAGGGGAGGGGAATTAATATATTAACTCAATGGTGTGTCAACTACTGATAACATGACAAGAATAATCTGAAGTTTCCTATGTGCTTAGCATATGGTATTTGGATACTTCAGTGAGCAAGTGTGGTTGATTCTGTATTTTGCAGTGATGCTTTGTAAACTGTATCTCTGAATGTTTAGCTTCATTATCTTTGTATGTCTTAAATGCAGTGCATTTATTTACTCTTGCTTGATATTGAAGATAAATGTAATATGTTTCCCTCAGACATATTAACGAAGACAAAAGAAAAACAGAGGCACAAAGGCAGTTCTTTGATGTTGTCTATGAAGTTGATGGATGTCCAGTAAGTAATTTCTCTGAAGCTGCAGACCTGTAAAATGACTGTGCACTAGTTTGCTCCTTCTGCAAAAGTATGTGAGGTTAAAATGCAGTGGTGCTGGTTTAAACAGATTTCCAGTGTTAAGTGCAAACAGTAATCCAGCCCTTGAACTAAATGCTTAATGAGCTTTTTGCTTCTGTCATTTAGGCCAATCTCTTGTCCTCTCACCGAAGCTTAGTTCAGCGTTTGGAAACCGTAGCGCTTGGTGATGACCTCTGTGACAGGGGAGAACAGGTCACGCTCTTTCTGTTCAATGATTGCCTAGAGGTAAGATGACTGTATAAGTGCATCTCATGAACTGAATTGTAAAAGACTTAACACTACTTATGAATATAAACAAGTAAAATTTAAAAACTTTGAAGCAGAATTCTAAGTCATGGAAAGCTGATAGCTCAACACATGCTGAGGTTGCCTTTTCATTAGCTATTGTATAAGCCAACACAAATAGCTAGTCAATTCTGGATGATTGAGAGGTGTTAATGTAGCTCTGAATGTCTTGCAGCCAGATAAAAATTTAAAAGCAGCTTAATATGTTAAGAAATAAATGTTTATCTGAATAGCACTTTGAGTAGTACCAATGGATGAAAAACTGCTGGAGTCCTTGGCTCAGCAGGATGTTTGTCCTTTTAATGTTTAGTCATATTTAATATGAGTAAAGAGTGGTCCTCTGGGGTAGGTCTGTCTGCGCTTAGGCTACAAACCCCCCAAAAAATATTTGTGTATTAAACACCTTAGACTAACAGTATGTTAGGAAGAACTAGGAGGGAAAAGTAATCTAACTGGGTTTTGGAGACTTATGTGGAGAAACTAAAGTTGTAAAGGACACTTTATGAAAGTACTTGTTACTGCCTACAGCAGTAAAGAACACTGTCTTCATAGAAGACCAACTCTAAAATAATCCAAAATTAGTGTTGTCTTAAGCAGCCCTTGGAGACAGAAACCTATTGTTGTGACTAGTGATGAACTCTTTCTGGGAGTCAAGTTGACTCAGCTTTGTCACTTCTTGTAAAGGAAGGAAAGAAAAGTTAAAACACTTCTAATAGTGCTTCTTGGATTATGTCTTGTACAAGATACAAGCAAATGAAGATACCTTACTTAGAGAACATGTAAAATACGTAAGTGTTAATGTAAAGTAAAAACTGACTGACCAGCCTCCACTGTAAAACCCACTTGATGGCTGCATGCACAAGCTACAGCAAGGGATATTTCTAGGACATAACACACTGCAGCCTAAGTTGGTTCATGCATATAGATGTTGTTTTTTCCATTTTTAAATCTAGACTGCCTTGTGGTAGGTTTCAAAGGGCCCTTGCTTGTTATGTGGGGTAGAATTGAGGTCTGTAATGCAAAATTACTTCCTCTTTTGATTTTTTTAAAATGTATTTGATTTGAGGTGTGTTGATGCTAAGTAATAAGTGTTGCAGGGCCGCTTCAACTGTAGACAGTGAATAGTGAGATAAGTGGGCTCCTCAGAGATTTGTGTGGTAGAGTAAATAAAGTAAAATATTCTTTAGAGTATTTTTCTGTAGCAAGGCTTTCTGTGCCTTCCTGTATACTAGAAGGTAAAAGAAGAGAAACAAAACAATGGCAATAGACTTTCTAACTTTAAACTTTGTCTTCTATTTCACTGCAGATTGCAAGGAAACGGCATAAAGTTATTGGTGCTTTCAAGAGCCCGCATGGCCACACAAGGCCTCCTGCATCTCTCAAGCATGTTGTTCTCATGCCTCTCTCCCAGATCAAGAAAGTCCTAGACATCAGGGAGACAGAAGGTCTGTATGTTTTGAAGTGCTGTGATAGCTAATGAAAATTGTGGTTCAGCATATAAAGGATGAAGGTCTGTCATGGGATAGAATGCGAAGGTATATTTGTTCTATAGTATGTTAGGTATGTGATTTTTAGTATAAGCTTCTGTTTGAAGCTCTCTATGAGCTTGAGAATTCCTTGCATTGACACCTTTTGGCTCTTCAGGAATTGCTGCAGGATGCTGAATTTGGCAGAACTACTAGATGGCATTAGCATAAGCCAACCAAATGGCAGTGTGAGTTAAACAGAGGAGCATACTTGACGGCTCTGGATTTACAAAACAAAAATCCCAAACTTCATTCAAGAGCATCAGACTGACTAGTGCTGTTGCTGCGAAACCGGATCTTCATTTAACTGGTGATAATGATGCTCAAGAGGAGCTGTGGTTAGCATCTTAGAAGACAGATTCAGATGGCTTAAATTCTGTGGCTGCCTTGCCATACTGAGACTGTAGGTGTTTCTTTGAAGTAATGCATTGCTACAGCAGCAGAACTCATGCTACAATACTGTTCTGGTCTTGATAGTGACTTCCAAAGGAGTCAGACTAGTTTCTAGATCTATATCCTAGAAAGTTAGATTTGATATTTTGCTGTAGGTGATGGCATGCACGTCATACTTCAGAGAACAAAGCAGGACAAGTACCTGAATATAGAAACCCAATAAAAAATAGAAATGGCAATAAGGGTAGGTAGTAAACATGATGCCTAACTGCATTTTTAAAAGGTACTTTAGGGTTTCTTTTTTTTTTCTTTTAAGAATTCTCTTTAAATTACCATGTAACACTTAAGTTTACTTTGGGACTTGGGCAAAGGGAGCCATTTGTAAGCATACCATTTAATATTTGCGAAGAACTTTAGTATGCAAATCTAGGGAGAGGTCAGCTACTTTCTCTTATACATACTGTCTTATAGGGCTGCTTTTCTGAACTGGTGATGGGTGGGGTTTTCTTTCTCTCTCTCAACTGTGTTTAGCATGCTTCAGCTTTGTATCAGCGATGGATTAGTTTTCTGCTATCAAGTGAGCAGTGTTTGTCAAGTTTAAACAGTAAAACCATTGTAACTTGACCATTTTAATGTGTCATATTTAGTACTGATATCTTTGCTTTTTCCTGCTCTAGAAAATAAGGTAAATGTTGGACAGATCATTTCTTTATCAACAGAGAACAAGGAAAACAACATCTCATGAGTTAGAGAATGAGATCGATATTTACTGCTATATCCAGTAAAGACTGATTAGTCCGCAGACTATGGTATGCGGATTATTTGGTGAATAAACTGTTGCATGAACAGCTGATTGCAGCCTCTTGATGAAGGATGTGGACAGAACTCTGTGCTTTTGCAAGTAATACAACAGCTACTGTGTAAATAAAGATAAAAACCTTGAAGCAAATTTTATTCTTCCTAACTCTAGCTCATGGCAGATGGAGGGTTAACTCTTTTGAAGGTTCCCCCCTGAATTATATGGAAAATGTTTATTGCTAGTCTTAACTCTTTACCTCTTCTTATTTTTTTTTTTAATAAACTGTAGATTGCCGTAAAGCTTTTGCCTTAGTTGTGCGGCCACCTACAGAACTCAACAACAAGCTACTCAGTTTCCAGATGACAACTGAAGAACCTCCTAAAGAAGACTGGTTGAAGATGTTGTGTCGGCACGTGGCTAACACTATTTGTAAAGCAGATGCAGTAAGTGCTCTGGAACCATGTTGCTGATTGGACATATTTCTCTTTTTTGCTTAAAGTACATGGAGCTAAAGAACTTGTTAGTAGTGGACGTGCTTGAGGTGAAGTAGAGCAGAAAATATTTGTGCTAGCACATCTGCAAGTGAGTGGTTAAAAGGTGGAGAAGGAAACAGCCTGGAAGCTAGCTTCTACAGAAGCTAATAAGTACTTAAAAAAATCAAGAATCATGCCCTTCCCCCACCACAAATTAATTATAAATAACTTAAGCTCTGCACTGCAGGTCTTCAGTAGGGCAGGTCTAAACAGAATCGGCTTCAGCTTGCTTCTTTCACAGCTTTGTTTCCATTTACAATCCTGCATTATGAATCATATGTTCTAGTTTAACTCTCCCTGTGTTATGTTGAATTTTGTTCTACACCCTGTCTGCATGGGCACCATAA
The DNA here is from genome assembly GCA_008711295.1 of Anarhynchus alexandrinus. Lineage (NCBI taxonomy): Eukaryota > Metazoa > Chordata > Aves > Charadriiformes > Charadriidae > Anarhynchus > Anarhynchus alexandrinus. The sequence continues at coordinate 3,520,066 of VUYV01000072.1, read as the reverse complement.
TGTAAGAGACATGAAGCGTTTCCCTCCTATAGACAGAAGCCTACAACCTTAAAACAAAGAAATAAAGAAAATGAGGAAATAAAGGAGGCACTGGCATCCTCATGTTTCTAGAAGTTCAGTGTATGGGCTTTCCGCAGCCAGAAAACTACTAATTTGAAGAGTAGATCCTCTCTGATTAGGGCAAGAGACTTTGATCTAATGTTTTAGTTATGTAAGAGTGTATGCGTATCAGTCATCAAAATTTGGTGAAAATGGGTGCAGTACATATAGGTGAAACAACTTGGGTTTAAGCTAGAGATGTTTTCTGTTCTGCATTGTATTCTTACTGTCCAATGGTTGTTTCTAATTTTTAAAGACTTAAAGCTTGTTTCAGGAGAGGTAATTAAGGAATCAAAATAGCAGCTTAGTTTTATTTTGTTTGGCTTGTCATCTGGGGACTCATGAGTAAGAAACTTGGCTTTGTGCTGCTTTTTTTTAGGTACTGAGTAGGAAAAGTACTGATTCAGAAGTGTTAATTTACTGTAATCTGTCTGTCGCCTATACTTGTCTCTTTTTACGTATAACACAAAGGGATGGAAAAGTATTGGGTTTTTTAATAGAAATGAAATCTTTGTGTAATAAATGTATCATTCCCTCTTGCCCCGGGACATTCAGAATCGTATCGTAGAACCATAGAATGGTTTGGGTTGGAAGGGAATTTTAAAGGCTGCCTAGTTCAACCCCCCTGCAATGAGCAGGGACACCTTCAACTAGATCAGCTTGCTCAGAGCCCCATCCAACCTGACCTTTAATGTTTCCAGGGATGGGGCATCTACCACCTCTCTGGGAAACCTGGGCCAGTGTTTCACCACCCTCAGAGTAAAGAATCTTCCTTGTATCTAGTCTAAATCTTCCCTCTTTTAGTTTAAAGCCACTACCCCTTGTCCTATTGCAACAGCCCTGCTAAAAAGTTTGTCCCCATCTTTCCTGTAGGCCCCCTTTAAGTACTGGAAGGCTGCAGTAAGGTCTACCCGGAGCCTTCTCTTCTCCAGGCTGAACAAGTCCAACCTTTCAGCCTGTCCTTGTGGGAGAGGTGTTCCAGTCCTCTGATCGTCTTCATGGCCCCCTCTGGACCTGCTTCAACAGGTCCATGTTTTTGCTGTGCAGACGACTCCAAAGCTGGATGCAGTACTCTGGGTGGGGTCTCACCAGAGCAGACTGGAGGGGCAGAATCGCCTCCCTTGGCCTGCTGGCCATGCTTCTCTTGGTGCAGTCCAGGATACGGTTGACTTTCTGGGCTGCGAGCGCACGTTGTCGGCTCATGTTGACCTTTTTATCCACCAGTACCCCCAATGCCTCTGGATGGCATGCTGTCCCTCAGGCGTGTCAACTGCACCACTTGGCTTGGTGTCATCTGCAAACTTGCTGAGGGTGCACTGGATCCCACTGTCTATGTCACTGATGAAGATATTGAACAGTACTGGTCTCAGTACAGACCCCTGAGGGACACCACTTGTCACCAGTCTCCATCTGGACGTTGAGCTGTTGACTGGTACCCTCTGGATGTGACCATCCAACCAATTCTTCATCCTTTGAACAGTGCACCCATCAAATCCCTCTCCAATTTAGAGAGAAGGATGTTGTGGGGGACCATGTCAAAGGCCTTACAGAAGTCCAGATAGATGACATCTGTAGCTCTTCCCTTGTCCAGTGATGTAGTCACTCCGTCATAGAAGGCCACTAGGTTGGTCAGGCAGGACTTGCCCTTGGTGAAGCTCTGCTAGCTGTCTTGAATCATCTGCCATTATGCTTGCAAATAACCTCCCATATGCTGACAAATTGTAACCTACTGTGTCGGATCCCATTAATTATAACTTCTGCAACTACTGCTTTGTAGCAACTATATAAAATTTTTTTTTGCTCATTTAAATGTCAAATTGAGCTTCAATTTAAGCACACTTCCCCTTTTCCCTGGTCTTCAACAACGCTGTAGCATCATGTGAGAATGAGATAGTGTTGACTTTGCCACATGGTGGCAGTAAAGGCTTTAACTACTACTTTGTTAGGCACTAGGAATAGCCATACAGCTTGCTGTCTGGTGTCGTTATTATTTTTTTTCCCCAGAAGTGGTTTGGTTTTTTTTAGGTAAACTGTCTTTTCTCAAAATAAAAAACAAAAAACAACTAAAAAAATCCCTAGCAACTTCCCACTCCCATGCATCCCCACTCTCCCAAGTTTTGTAAGTAGCTAGCCAGACCTTGCTTTGCACGTGTTAGAGTTTAAGAATAAGGCACCAAAAAAACCCCCCAAAACATGTGGCTATTCTGAAACATCTATTAGGCTTAAGCTGAAAGGTTTAGTCTACCATTTGACAGCTGAAGCTATCAAGATTTCGCTTCAGAAGAGTTATCTAGATGTGCCAGTGAAACAAAGGGGTACATATGTTGTGAAACTCCCTAGGTATACTTCAACCTGAAGGTCAGTCCTGAACTTGAAACTGAATCCAACCAGTTGTAAAACTACTGATGAAGTGGTTTCACAAGCTGATTGCACCAGCAGTTAATGTCATGAAATGGCATGAAAGCAAATAGCAGCTTAACTGTGTATTAAGAGTTAATTATGGAGGAATATGGCAATTAAAACCTCTAAATCTCAGCTAATGAACTAGAGAATGATATTTTGGCAAGTGGTGATTTTTGTTGACCATTATTAAGACTCCCTTTGTTTACAGGAAAATCTCATTTATACTGCTGATCCTGATTCAGTTGAAGTAAATACTAAAGATATGGACAGTACTTTAAGCAGAGCATCCAGGGCAATAAAGAAAACATCAAAAAAGGTAAGATACTGCAAAAACAGTGCTTTACAGTAACAACCCCCTTTAGTCAGGGAATTGTGCTAGTATTCCTGTTATAGTAGTGGCAGGAAAAACTTAATCTGAACTAAAACTCTTAAGTATAAGCTCCTTAAAGAAAGAAGGTGGGGAGCGTTTGAGGTTTTGACTGAGTAGTTTTGGAGTATCTGTGTATAGTCTTAATCTTAAGTATTATGGTCATAAGTATTATATGGTCATTTTTGAGTCTGTTATGGAACTTAGTTTAATATTTTAAATCTTCTAAATTTATTACAAAAAGCCCCACAACCCTCAGCTGTAACTGTTTTTAGCATATTGAATGGAGCTTTAAAGTTGCACGCAATTGTCTAAATCCAAGTACCTTCAAACGTAGGATGGGTGTACAGTGTGCATGTCCTGGTCATAAAATAGACTTTGTAATAGTAAGGAAGTAAATACTGAATGCTAGTGTCTGCCTGTGTACGGCTTAGCTGCTGTCAACTAATGGACTGAGGAACTGTGCCCTATTTTGCTCAGAGGACCTGGCTGGGAGGCAGGAGGAAGGCTGCCTGGCTGCTCTGTCGTGTTGGCTGTGCACTGGGTTTGGTTCTGCTGAAGTTTGTGGCATGTGAGAAGGGGCGACGGAGAATGATGCAGCAAGGAGGAATCCGTTCCCTGTTCTCAGCAGCCTGGCAGCAGGCGTACTATCTTCGTGATGACAATACTGTTTCTTAAAGAAAACTGTAGTGGCTGCTGTAGTTTGAAAGCTGCTGGAGACTGAATTGAGAGCAACTTAAAGGAAGGGGGGCTGACTTTGCAGCACCCAAGGGATGTGGGGAAGCCTAGTTGACTAGACCTTGATTTGACTTTTCCCTGAATCTCTGCCCTCCCTGTCCCCCCCACCCTCCCAATCTTGTCTTCATACTTGGACAGAGTGAGAAGAGCAGGGGTGATGGGGAACCTTAAAAGTCAGATCACCTTGTGGGGGTATGTGTGTGTTTGGCTAATTTTGATGCAGTCATATTAACATTTGATACATGTCCTACAGATGTTCAAAATTTGAATGGTAGCCTATATTGTAGCAGTTATTACAGCCTGATTTTTGTCAGTGTGTAACTGCTTGTCAAACTTTTCAGGTTACAAGAGCATTTTCTTTCTCAAAAACACCAAAGAGAGCTCTCCGAAGGGCTTTAATGTCACATAGTGCAACAGAAGGAAGAAGTCCCAGTTCAGCTAATGAGAGTTATATAGGCAGCCGACTCACTAGTACGTCGTCATTAGCGGTAAGTGATTTGGCTGTGCAGGCCAAATAACTAACCTTTTTAAGACTGCAGTTATTTTAATGTCTGGTGCTGATCTTACTTTAACAATTTCAAGATCTGCGGTGGAAAAATTTATTTTTAACTACATGCATAGACGTGTTATTTTCTGAGCACGGGTTGTTTAATGAGAAGGCTTACTTGCTGAAAAAGCAGAAAAATCTGCTGTATGTACTAAAACTGGGAGTTGCCTTGTACAATGAAGTTGGGGAAAAAACCTCCCACCCTCTTTTGCCAGAGATGGAGTATATGTCCTCTTCTGAGAGTGAGAAACTTCAACACAGTCTTACATTGGTTCATGCTTTTGATTTTGGACAATATACACAAATGTGGTGTGCCACCCTGAATAGTATGGTGAAAGTAGCAGTGAAAGCAGTGAGAGGACAGACATCCTGGGAAGGAAGGAAGGAAGGATAGAGAAATACAGATGCTGGAGCCTAAGCATTTTTAAAAAGGCAATGGAATTATCTCCTTATACATGTTTGAAAAAAAATTGGTAAAATATTATATTGTTCTACCTACTGCAACTCTTCTGCTATGCCTGGCTACCTATTGCAGCTTTCTTCTGCTAGATTAGTCAAACTCCATTTCCCAGTACAGTCTAAAAAGCAGACTAGATTTGGAGGAATTTTTTCATCTTCGCTTTTATTTTAATGTTTGAGTAAACATCTACTTGAAAGTCTATAGTTTGTAGGACAGAAGGCCAAGAACAGGATTTTCTGTGTATCTTTCTACTATTGCCTGATATGTCAGTCCCTTAATGTAGAGATAATTCAGTATGTTTGAGGGGCCATTAAATTGTACAACGTAAAGGTACTGTTCTGCTCTCCCACATGAGATAAGAATGAGAAAAAATGAATTAATAAGGGAGGAAGTATCACAGGGGACTCCCTTGCTTTAGAGGAAATAAAAAAAAAAATAATCTACTAGTGTGGCTATACCCCAGTTCTCTGCAGAGATTTTCTTCCTTCAGCTATGATTGCTCCAACAATTGTTTTCAAATTCTAATATTCTGTCTTTGTTTTGATACAGCACTGTATCTCATTTCTCGTGAAAATGCAAGTCATGCACTTTTCTCTGTGTGTGTCTACCTCATACAAAAATACTTTTTGCCACAAAATGATAGGAACTTGCAGTAGTGAAAACTATTTTCCTATTTTAAATTCTTCCCAGAGTTCTTGGACCTCTGAGGTAGTAAGCTGCAGTTTGGCAGCAGATCATATGTTGTATGTGATGTCGTGTGTAGTTTTGTTTAACCAATGCCACACATCACTGAACTTGCATAAAGCCTTTTTGGTTGAATTGTAAGGTTAAGGAGAAAAGAGAGGTTTAGATTCCAGCCCCTCAAATTGGGATATCAGTACAGTTCTTGAGTAGGAAACTAAAGCTGTAAGAAACCTGTCTGAGTCCATTGAGAGAGTCAAAGCTGTTATTCAGACATACTGTTTTATTTAAATAAAATCCTGGCCTGTGTGGGGATTTTTTTGGTGTGGAAAAACTGTAGAGTAAAAATATCAGTAAAGGTTGGATGCTTGGGTTTTTCTTTCTTGTTTGGACTAACTCTTCAACTGCTTCCTAATTGTAGATTGCTCGTTCATCTTCCACGTGCAGCCTAAATGGATCTGTCAAATGTGTTGTTAATGTTCATCGCTCCAATTCTGTTGATTGGAGCTCTCAAAATTCCAGGCCTCGACCTGTGCTGTGTCCTGGCTCTCCAAATAGTCATCTTTCAAATGCTGTAGAAGAAAAAACCTCTTCCAACTCGGAAAGCTTAAATGGTCATGCCTTGGACAAATCATGTCCTATCCCTATTATTATTACCACTTGTGGTGACGCTGAAGATAACCAGTGTGGTGCTGAAAAATTCTGTACATCAAATCCTGACTGTTAATGCCTATCTTGTATGAAGTGAGCAAAAAATCTTGATTCCTCTAAACTTAAGACAGCATGGCACAACTGTATAAGACCCTAGAATCCACAAAGTGTTTTAGATGGTGTTGGGTTTTTCTTTGACTTGTTCTAATGCACAGGGTTGGAGTCAACACTCATTCGTGGTCTAGTTCTATTTCTGGTTCTGGGTGCAAAGTTAATTCTTTCACAAATCCTTTTAACTTTAATTTTTCTGAGATTTTTTCTTAATTTATTTCTTTACAATTGAATTATTTCTTGTTACAGTTCAGTTGTCCAAGTGGCAGTGTTGCTCACTGGCCAAAGTTCTGAGGATTTCAATAACTTGGTTGCATGGAAGTCTTGAGCAGCTAATTTTACCTGTGGTTTTAAGTTTTTGTTCCCTTATCTGTAAATAGAAAAAAATATCCTGTATAAAATACTTTAGAATCTAATAAGAGCTGCTATATAAAGAGGTGTTTATCACTTAATTCTCAAATATTGCCTATGACTGCAAATAGAACACGTGCCATAAACAGGTATTAGACTTCATAGTGAAGTGGTATATCCTTACCTGCTCAAAATATCCCTATTTAAAAGACTCTTGAAGCATGCGGGTACAGCAAGCTGCCTAACTACCATGACCTGTTTATATGCTGAAAAGCTTGGCTGTGCTATAAAGAGCAACAGAATATTGCTTGTGAAAGTATCTTGAGGTCTAATGTAAAAAGAATATAAAAATCTCAGCTGATCCAATGAGGTTAACTTTTAGTGCTACATATTGATGTGCTGGTTTCACTGTAATTTTAAGTCCCAGAAGCAGCCTATGCTCTTAGCACCAGAAGAGTCAGCTTTTTGCCTAGTTTGTGCCCATCCAGGCACAGCTAAAGCAAGCTTTGACAAATCATTGTGATGCATATTGCCTTCTGTAGCCAAGAAGGCATGCGTTCAGCATCTAATTTGGGGCTCAAAGCTCTTAAGAATATAAAAAGTTGTAGGATCTGAGGGGAGCTCTATTTCTCTAGGATATTATCGTAATGTAGCTCGCCTTCAATTTGGAGGGAGATTATTATTGCAAAAAGTGTGATGCAAGATGTACGCTAATACTTGGTTAACAGCTGCTCTGCAAAAGCACGTTCTTGCATTCTGAATCTCTGAAGGCTGAGAACAAGGAAAATCTTTCTTCTGCATTTCTTTTAAATATATGCACTCTACTCATTTGGTGGTGTTTCACTTTGCTGTTCAAAATCTAGAAATGCTGAGTCATTACTTTCAAAAGCTGCCAATCCTAAATATGTTCTGTGCTGTTACATTCCTTATACTATATATCAAGGTTGAGAAACATCTACTGCACTATTGACATTGGCTAATAAATGATGAAATAACTTTTTTTTCTTCCCCCAACAGGGTATTCCTTCTCCTTCCTTGGTCAATCTTCCCTCAATCTTTGAAAAGAGAAGTCATACATTAAGTCGATCAACAACCCACTTGATATGAAGCAGGTTTAAAAGACAAAGCTGTATTGTAGTGACTGACAAGCAGCTGGCTGTTCAAATGACCTGTTACTGACATTAATGGTACCTTAGTCATTAGCACTTAGCAATGATTAGCAAAATGTTAGATAACACTAAGTTAATCACAAGGGGGTTTTAGTTGTATTGAAGCAGATCAGCTAATCAGTGGAATAAGTAACTTGGTCTTCGTTTAAGGCACAGTATTCCCTTGCACAAATTTATTTGCTTGCCAACGTAATGGAAGCATTTTCTTCTGTGGAAACTGTCTCCTCTAGGCAATAAACTACTCTGTCAGATTTTGAAATGAAGATGATGTTCGCATAACTTACCGCTAGCTTGGATGACTCTCATGCTTGCCTAACTTCATCAATTGGCAGAGCACTCTAATGTTTGAATTGTTGATTTCTCAAATGGAGATGCATTATGAAGTACCTGACCTGTCAAGTATGACAGTTAACCTGTTGTACAGCTGCTTATTCCAGATATTCTATAAATGTAATTGTTTATAAAGAAATAGCATTGAGTTTCTGTGATTATGGTCTTCTGCAGCCTCGCTGTAACACAGCGGTATGTTACATGGGTTTATTTGAACAGTAAGTTTAAAGGCTATGACTAGATTTGACCACCAAAAATGATCAATTGAAATCTTTGAATTTCTTTGAAGTGGAAGTCTGAGGAAAATAATTACAATCCCTTTTAGTAGGGCTGTTAAACAAACTCCCAAAACCCCACACCTTCCACAGACTTGGTTAATGAATCATTATTTAATGCATGGGATTGCTGGTGTGACATTGTCACTTGAGGGCCCAATTTTGCTGTGTCAAATTTGAGGTGTAGTACCCCTAAGGCTTTTACCTGGCTTTCTCATGTATTTGTGTCTTCCTTCAAAACTATATGTTCACTTCTTTCATCTGCTCTGAACAGTTAGTATGATGCAATGCTATCTCAGGAACTATCTAAATATGTATATTTATGCATTTCATTAACGGTTTGTCTGTCTGTATTAGCAGGAATTCTCAACTTCTGGTTTCTTTTTAACTGCCAGTGTCTTGTCTTATGTCTATATGTAATTAGTGATGCTTCTGAACGTGTCAGACTTACCTGTTTTTTATATCTCTTTGCCAATCTAAGCAATGTAAATAAACTGTTTAAAATAACTCTGCTTATATGGCTTTGCTAAACACGCTTTTACGAGAGTCCACTCTGCCTTTTCACATAAAAAGCATTGTGTTGGGCTCTGGGCTGCAACTGCTCTGGTTAGCTGTATAGCTGTTCCTAAGAAGGTGTACAACTTGGTAGGCCTGAAGCTGCCAGACCAAACTTTGTTTTCCTTAATATATTCCTCATTCTCCCCTCTTCCCCTGGATATATGTATCCATGGGTCTTTTGTCATTTTCCATTCAAAATAAAGGTCTGAGCTAAATATGCACTGACACACAATAAAGTGGCTCTAGGAAATAAACTATTCAATAAATAGTATACTAAAAAATCAACAACAGCTTTTGGTTTCTTTTCTGTTATTTTTGGAAGGGCATCTTCACCCTCGTAACCTCCATGCAAACTTATTGCAGTAGTTCTGTTGGTTCTAGTTTACCTCAAGCCAGGATATTTATGATAGTATTGGCTTACCATTACTCCTCTGGTCATCTTTTAACTTCCAAATCATTTGTATTTAGCTTCTATTTCAAGTTCACTTGCACTCAAAACCAATTTAACCTCTAGTGCTTACTGTATTGCCTAATCTTGTTACTGCTCCTGCACAGCTCCACTGTTGCTAAATGAAGGGAAAATGATTGTTCAGAGTGCTGAGTCCTACTGCTCTTCATTTGTTACATAAACTTTCTAATGGAGGAACTAGTTCTGTTCAGCCCTGCTAACCCTTGAAAGAGAAGAACGAGGAAGACCATGAGTGTCTCCAGCGTGGCTTTACCCTCTCCTGCATTCTGGATGTATTATCTTAACCTGTTATGTCAAGTTTCTGCATGAGATGCCTCTATTTTTTATTCAAAAAATCAGGTGTACTGTTAAAAAAAAAAAAAGTCTTATGTTAGGCCTAATAGAAAAATGTATCTATTACTTTGTCTGCTGCTCTTTGACTACACTCCAAGGCCATGTACTCTAGCACAGTTAAAGGCACGCTTGGGCCCAAATTGGCGAGAGGGTACACCACCACTGTGTGTCTTAGTGTTATACTAAAGCCCTTAACTGCTCTTTGGATATTGACTGTCAGAGAACCAGAAGTCATTCAGTGAGACAGAGAGAAGTGACAACAGTGAGATTTTGGGTTAAAATAACAAGCTGCTAGGTAATAATTAACACTGATTTGCTGATTTGACAACTTGTTCTCAATCTAATTACCTACAGCAGTGTAACAAGTCTTTTAGATCCTGGAGGGAAAAAAAGTAGGAATTGTCTGACCCAGTTTTCATAAGGCATTGTCTTGCACGACAGTATTGTAAGTTTGCTAGCAGAGGGGAAACTACTACTGAGCAAATACAAAACCGGCTCATCTCTACCTATCGGACAACAAATCTTATTAGTTTCCACTGTGGTCATATTGAGTGAGGCTCCATGGGGGTCTGCTCAGTATTTCTATCAGCTGAGTGGATAATGGAGTGGGAGAGTGTGCTTATTAGTTTTACAGCTGTCACACAGCAGCAAGAAACTCAAGTACATGACAGCAACAGGATTAGAGGTGGAACTGAGCTTTCAAAGTCAGAGAGGTGCTCCAGAGTAACAGAAACAAGCAAAACCAAATTTTTACAAATAAGAGGTTTGTCCCCACCCTCTCCATTTCCAATACTACATGTGCATGCTGTAGTATTAGAACAAGTACATAATTTTGGGGGGTATCTTTTAAATTTTAGGTGAGACTGGTTCTCAAAAACAGAATTTTAAACGATAATACTTTTACCATCTAACTGCTATGGGCTGTGCCTTGTTGAGTAACAGTAGTCACCAGGTTTTGTACAAAACCTAGCTTCAATCATGATACGGACAATTCAAGTCTCCTGAGAAATTCTTTAAACTTCAGTTCAGAGAGTTTAGTTGAATTAAGTATATTTTCTTAAGTCTTTATGCTGAGATTTCTGTATCAGAAAAACTATAGGATCTGTTCTGTAACTCCTTAAGGAACAAACTTTGGGATAAAAAGGACATTTCTTTCTAACCTAGCTCTCATTCACTTACCGCTCTGTTAAAGGCTTAGCCAGCCCGCATGCGGCATACAGAAGAATTGTTTTCATTCAGAGAGACTGGAACTCTCTGAAGAGGAGATGAAATGATGATCTTTGTTTAAAACACAGCCTTCTCTTCTTGTAGGCCATACAAAATCAAACAGTTGGTCAATGAGCTCATGCTCGTTGCTGCAAGAATCCATACGCTTAACCATTGCTCTAAATTGGTGCCTTTTAAAATTGGAGAACAGCTATCAAAGGAAAGGGTCTTCCATTGGCTTGGTGTTCGGTGGGGATGTCTCACTCTTCTGATCCCAACTTTCAAGAAGAAGGTAGTTTTCTAGCAGTGTGCTTGCTCGCATCCCTTGGTAGTACGTGTGTCTTGAAGTTCTGGGTAGGAGTGCTCCAAGAAGACGGTTCCTTTGAGTAGGTGTGCTATATGTGCATTGCCATGGAGGTGATTTAAGTACACCCTTCAACATTTTGAGAAAACTGTATTGTGTTAACAACCTATCTTTGTTACAAGTTGAAATACGGAATAGTGCTCAGAAGTTTATACTATAAACGGTGTTTAAGAAGCCTGTACTGCTATCGGGTGGTAGTCTGGAGGGAGTACGTAGGCTAAAGCGTGTACTGAGGCAAGGTGATGTATATACTATATAAACTATATAACAGTTTGTCTGCTTGCTTAAAAAAACTAGAAAAAACCTCACTGAGATATTAAAGAAGCCGGCAGTTGGCCACGAGACCGGAGGAAGCCTGGACCACAGGTTGGAGCTGAACCCTTCTCCTTTTGTTGATGTCTAAATCACGTGAACTTCCTCATGTAGCTTAGCGTGGGCTTGAGCGGCCCAGCCGTTCGCAACCCCGTGCCTGGAATTCATAACCACACGCTCGCGGCAAGCTATTAAAGCATTTATGGACTGAGACGATTAATCTTTTATAGGTTTTTGTTCAAAGAGAAAAGGTGGAGACATTACAGCTGCTTGAGAGCACCTGTTTGTGAGTCTGTTGTAGATTCAACGGGACGGCTTGACCTGTATTTTGCAGAAAAATAGTTGCTGTTTCCAAAATAGGAACGGAAAACTCCACGGTGAGATGGATGTTTACAGCCTCTGAAAGCCAGCCATCAGAGACAAAACAGGGGCTAGCTAAAACCTACTTTAAAAACACAAAAGCTGTTGAGAGCTTAAAAATGTTGGCTGAGTGCTCCACGCAGCTGACATTGGACGGGTGAAGGCAAACGGGAGCCACGTTCTTTGCCTTGGGACCGGTTCTAAGTGCAGAGCCAGAAACCTGCTCTCTCCCATCAGTAAGGAAAGCTGAAATGGAAATGAGAACACCATGAAAACAAACTAATTAAACATCTAGTGAAATAGATGTAGCGCTGTCAGACGTTAGGCAAACAAAAGTCATTTTTAGATAAGAACATTACCACTATTTAGGGCTGAATTTTCAGCTGGCACAGAGTATTCTGTCAGCCTCTATACAAATGCAACCGTGCATTTGTATGCCTAATTTAGGCAGTTAGGAGTGCAATTACCACCCTACCTGCAAATTGTAATTAGTTTAAGCTGTCTTGGTGCCTTTATCAGCTGAGCCATACACTGACACTGACTTAAAGTATCGAGTCTGAGTGTGGTGGGAGCCACCCTCCGTTGTTGAAGCAAGTTATTATGTATATAAATACGTATATGTATGAAGTAGTGAAAAAGCAGATGTGAAGCATCCTTTTATTTTCACCCCATGTAGAGAGGCCTAGTGTGGGTACTTTATGTGAGTGAAATTAAGCAATTAAAGTTCTGATAGTTCTGTTAATGTTGGTAGAAAGAGGAGAACCTCTGGTTCCCCCTCTCCCTCCAGCATCTCAGTTTCTTTGAGGGCTGAGGAAGACGGAAGGGGCTTTTGGCTGGACGCTGGAGAGCCCAGCTTTGCTGCTCCGCTTCCCAGGAGCACTGCAGAGCCCATCCGATTTTGGAGAAGGTAAAAATCTCGTGCCTACCAAAGCCCAGGAGCGGGCTGCGTTCCACCTTTCCAGCTCAGGTTTCCCTGGCGCCTGTGAAGATGGGGTGAAGGATGACTTCTTGCACTTCTCTTCCACCACCACCTTCTCCAGCCAGAGCTGGAGGAAAGCGCGACAGCCCGATGAGCGCGCTATCAACTTATTAATGGATTCTTCAAAATGGGGTTAAGAAATATAAATTGCATTAGCCGAGCCCTTGGAGATTTTGTTTCGTGTACAGTTAAAAATTGTAATGTTTATTTGTCAGTGTTTGGAGATACTAACTACCTCTCATAAATATTCAAGTTCTGTCTTTACCCAAACAGTCGGTAATTCGTTGGCTGTGTTGGATTGTGAGCTCCTACATGCTTTCTGCTGCTCTGTGATGGCAAAGATGATATTTCAGTAGTTTCTCCAATGTTTCAGCCTGGAGGGAATGTAAATATAAGCAGAAATGATTTTGAAAATGTGCCTCTTTTTTTTTCTGTGTTTCAATGGCTCGTGCATTAGCCTTGGTATGGCTGACAAATCAGCACTGATTGCTAATTAAAAAGCTGAATATATTAAGGAGTTTCACACTTCCATTTCTTCCTCAGACTGAAACCCTGGCTGTATGAGTGAGTGCTAGTGAAGCTTTAATGGATACAGTCTAATTACTTGCCATTTTTGCTTTGACTTAACAGTTCATGAATTACTGTAACTCTGACTGACAGATCATTGCTGATTACTAATTAAATGGCAGAATTCGGTTTTATGCACCTCCAGCTTTTGCCTCCGCAAAAAGTGACACTCCATAACTTAACAAAAAAAGCTTTTTCTCTGCTTGTTTGTTGGTACGTAAAAGCTGACGGTCTCATCCCTCTGGAAAACAAAAATTCTTAGGGCACGTTTAGCAACAGTGGTGGATAAATATATTTCAAAAATAAAGTTACTGCTGTGTTGCTTACAAAGGAGGCTTTGGAGAGAAACTGTTCAAGGCAGTATAACAACTCAGCATGTTTCCTGGCACTTTTATTCTCTTACAGATCGCCTCAGCCCTCATTTAGTGAGCGCAAAGAACAATAAGATTTTTAGTCCTTTATCTGCGGGAGGGGACAATTCATTCGCTGCCGTGGGTACTCCCCAGGTCACCCAGACACTAGAACAAGTGCAAGAATGGACTGTCTCTCTTTTTTTTTTTTCTCTTCGTTTGCCTTTTCTATTCAACGTACCCAGAATTTAACCTGGTTCTTGACAGGATTACTCCTCTCCTCATCTGTGATATGTTTTAATTTGTGCTAGCGATCTGCAGAAATGAGCTGCTGAGGTTGGGAGTTCTCGTGATGATGGTGTCCCTCTGGTCCTCAACGGCAGTGGGTAGAGTTATGGAGAGTCGGTAAATGGTATAACTCTGCTGTAACTTTCCTCACTAAATGCCCAGAAATATTCAGTTCTATCCCAGACTTTAAATCAAGAATAAGGGCTCATTAAAATTGCTACAGATCTTTTCAAATCAACACATTAAAGGTCCTGCAGCCTGATAAACTTTTCTTTGTGCTGATTTCAGTCACTGAAATTGTCGCAAAAACACAGTAAAACTTTTATCCCCAAAAGAACCTCTGAAAGAGAATTATGCTTCTCTAATCTCTTCCAGTTTGTGAGCGCGCCCCTAAGTGTGTGAATATTTCAATACATAGTTTGTAAAAAACCCATCAAAGACAATGCTCAAGAGCAAGGGTCAAAAGAAATGGTATGTTACTTGAGATCCCATATATCAAAAAGCACAGTGTGAAAATCCTTGGCATATAGGTGATCTTAATGGTCCCTTCTGGACTTGAAATGTATTACAGAGAGAAACCACGAAGTCATTTTTATAATTTAGAGCTTTATCTTTTCTTTGTTAGTAATTCTTCCTGTCTGAATATCACTGTTCACCTTAAGCAAAATAGAGATTATATTATCACTGTGAGATAATAAAAAAGACTCTGCGTTATTGCGGTCAATACCCGTAATAAATGTAAAATTTGACATTCTAATGGGTAGCAGAAAGGTCCCTTTCTCTTTACCCCCACTTCTTCCATCTAAAGTAAGTATTTCATATCATTGCTATTAATAGCAACTCGGAGTAATATGTTTGTACCAAGACAAGAATATGGCAGCGTCTGAAAAACAAGCTGTCCCAGGTCATCGTAACTGAACCACCAGAGTAATGTTTAGAAAATCTGTACGAGCAAAAGAAGCTCACGTAAAGTCTTGAGATTAGGTCTTTTGACTACGAGACTTCAGAAAACATTTTCTGCCACTTGCCTATGTAATTGTGTCGTTCGTGATGGTGTCATCTTTCAAAAAAAAAGTTGCAAGATTTTACAAAGATGTACGAAACCCCAGAGAGCCGGGGCAGCTGCTTTCACCAGGCACTCCTGCAACTCCACCAAGACCAACTCTACCTCGTTCTCTACATGTGCCTGAGACACGTGAGATCTGCCTGCCCTGGGAGTCCTGGTGAATACCGAGAGAAAGCTTTCCGCAGCTGACAGCCCACAGGATGGAAAAATTCCACCATTTCCTCTCTTTGACTAGGAGATGACTGGAATGACTCAGCTCGCGTAGTTAGTGTAGCAAGCGTGACCTTTTTAAAGAAGACTGCCGTATGGAGCTTTTTCGCCTCTACTTTCTCCAATTTTCCTTTACTTGAGAATGACCAGCTTCAAAGAAAAAGTTCACCGCTCTAATTGAATATTCTCCATATTGAGAGGGGTAAAAATAAACATTCTTCTCGGTTTATTCACGCATAAACTAGAATCATCCAAGTGTGACATCTGAAAGGAACTACATGATTATAATCTGAAATGAGAACAAAGTTCATCTTGTGCGAGTTCTTATTTTTCCCCTGCAGACTTTGAAAGAGGAAAGAGATTGCAGAATCTTAATACCCATTAAAGCTCAAGAAAGCCTGGGCTGTGCGCTCCTGTGTTAACCTTTTTAGTATTCTGCTGGCTAATTGTCTGTCCGTTCCACCTTCTCCTCCCAGGTTAATGGGGTGGTTAACAGTGGAGGACAGGAATGGTTGGCCAATCACACTACAAAGCAAACTGAAAAGGTCAAAGTGACGCGCTGTATTATTCATGGACTATGCCTTGCTGAGGTATCTTAGATCTCATGTCTTCTCGTGATGAATTGCAGCAAGAACAAGAAACAGCCCAACGTGAAATTGGCTCTTGTGACAACGATTGTAGTTCAAATGGAAAAATGTAAAACTGTGGCCTCCTGATGTTCTGGGTTTCGAGATTAAAGATGTGTGATCCCATCTAGCCACTGAATAAGCAACAGGTTACGTTTACGCGACTTCTCAGCTGCGTTGTAAGCATAATGCAGTGTGTATGTACACAGATTCTTCTAATTTCAGCCATGGACTTTGTTTTGGAAGTACTGTGTGGTGCCTAATATCCCTCCTGTGTCTTCTGTGTCAATAAACTCATGATTAGTTTATAGATTTCTTAATATGAGACTCCTTTTTAAGTGGTGTTTTGTTTAGAAGTATTAATATGCTAATTGCTAAGAGGCCACCTAGAGTTGACTGCAAGACAGTCCTTGTTCTCAGGAGTCTGCAGTCTGTATAGTCAAATTTGAATGAAGACTTGATGTAACCATTCTTTTCTCCTTCACCTTTGATGTGAAACAGAGGGAGAGGGAGATAATTGCAGAGGCAGGAGTGTGCCTGAGGTGCTCCAAATTACTTTCTGAGTACTGTCCCTCTCATTGCCTACAGAGGGAGATTAGGAACAGCAGACTACTGATTTCATCCCTAGCAGTGGGTGCCATTAGTGCGTTCGTCCCTACCACTGGATGTCAGCATCTCACGATGAGATGAGCGCCTCTCATCTTCTTCCTCTGGTGATGTGTTCAATTTAATACTTTAGCTGTAGACCCATTCTCCGTCACTTTGAATCACAACTGTTTATTTTTCAAGTGTTTTTACCATACCCCTTTGACAGAAGAGACTTCACAAAGAGCGAAAGTGAGAAGTACCTTTTTAAGACCAAGCACTGTCTGGTCTACCTTCCCCGAGTGGTAATCAGCGTTGTAACCCAACAGTAAACATACACCTAACACCTGAAGGAGCTGACTGTGCTTGTGCTCAATGTCCCTTCCAGGGCTTAGTACAGAAGTCCTGGCATTTACAAGGAAGCAAGGATTGCAACAGCAAGCAGGAGAGTTCCGAGGCAGTCTTAGGGGAGAGGGTATTTATAAGTTCCTCCCCCCCCCACACACACCCACCTTTCTTTAAATTGGTATAGTGTTCTTTGCTTTTTTCATTGAGTGGTTTCAACTGACATCAGTTGCCTGGGGCCAGTGAACCGAGCTGTCAACAGATAAATCATTTCTGTGACCAAAAAAAGGTCTGTGATGGAGGGAAACAAACCCCCATCATTCATTTGGAAACTAGTCTTTGAAAGAGAAGTGACCTGAAAGTGGAACTCTTGGGGAGTGGTCTTAGATGTGTCCTTGTCTATGGGACTAAAATAGCGACAGCAACCATGGGCCGGGCTGTTTTTAATGTGCCCTTAACGAAAAGGAGGATGAGGAATGGAGTCCAACTTGTAATCATATTTCCTGAATGAGAGGAGCTGTGGTATATGTCATCACCTATAGAAATCGCCAGCTAAGAGCCCAGAGAATCGTTATAACAGTCTGCAATTTCTTCGAAACGCAAGTTAATTATTATAATGTGTTTAAACTTTTGTAGGTGATCCTAGAAACTATTCTGCATGCAGCAAGCATCAGAAATACCCCCTCATCCCCTCCTTCCCCAGCCAAAACATAGTATATTCATGGAGTAAAGCTGACTCTCAGCGAGTCCTGAACAAAACACTATGCAGATTTGGGCCCCGGGATCTGTGCCCTACAGATGGTTATTTTTGGAAAACAGCAATGCCCTTCTCCGCGACGGAGGCTCCTTTCACGTTTGCTTTGTGTTGTTTCATAGCTGACTTCATCTCCTGACAACCGCTTTAGTCTGTGGCTTTCTGGAGGCCAAAGGGCACTGTAGCCAGGTGTTGGCCTAGATGTTTCCGACACCTCACAGATTGATTCGGGCTACGGCCTCTCTTTCTCAGCGATGTATTGATCCGCAGCCTAAGACAGGTTTTCCGCCCTACCTGGCATCTGAAAAACGAAATGTCACATCTCGTCTCGGATCTGGGTCTCTCGCAAAGCTCTGCAATGAGACCGGCGTGTCTTTCTCACCGCGCTCGGATCGACTTGTTCACGTTGCACATGCAACTGCTTTTCCCGGGCAATGCTGCTTTTTTGTTCCCAAAGGCCACCTGTTTTCAGTGCGCTTTATTCTTCTTCATCATTCTAGGTAAAAATACCTAATTTGGCATTAATATTGCAGAATTGTAATCCAGCTTGCATCAAATTAAGAGTATTTGTTTAAGAGCCTCATGATTTACCAAACTGTGTGTTGACTGTGACTTGCTGATCCGTGGGGAGCAGTCTTTCTGATTTAGTGTGTGTCTGCTCATCAAAGATGGATGATTGCCACTATGTGTCATAAAACTTCATCTGACAAAACCAACCCCATCGCAAAATAATGCCGTCTCCAAAGGGCAATAATTCTTCATCTCTCTGTCCCACATGTTTAAGGAGCTCACGCTAGCTCTGATTTTCTCAGAAAGATTTCTTTATACTTATTCTGTTAACAATGAACAAAGGACCATCAAAGCTTTTGCCAGTTCTTTCTTAGTTTTCAAAAACCTTTCATGAGAGCCTAGAAAGTTGGTCTCTAGCAGCTAAAACTCTGTAGGATTTAGACTTCTATCTGTGATAAATAGATAATGGGAATTAAGTGGCTAAACGCCTTTGAGGTCCTGGGTTTTTAATTAAATCTTAGGGCTGGGGGTGGATTTTTCCTTTCTTTCTATGTTTTTGTTTTAAAGTCACCCTAGAATGAGAAAATGCAAAGAACAGAATGCTGTTTTTATAGGGTGAGGTTATTTTCTTAAGAAGTAAACACAGTGAACAGAAAGGGAATGCCAGCCTTGGAGAGACCGCGCACGTCAGCTGGTGATGCCCGTCAAACATCGTCTGATAAGGCGATCTCCACGGAAAAGTAGGTGGGTTGCTTTGCTCACTGATGACAGGTCTTGGGGGCTTTGGGAACCTGTGCTCCCTTGAAGACCAAAGCCATGTAAGATGTGCCTACACGAGAGACTGCTGCGTAGGAGTGCAAGACACGGTGGTGATCCTTAACCGAGAGATGTGCACTGTAGAAGGCAGGTGCAGTTATTCTCTTCCCTGGAGTGTTTATGCATTTAAAAAGAAAAAAAAAGCAATTACCATCTAATGGTGGAAAAATCATCTTTGGGGCACAGACGAGAGTGAAGGACTTCACATTCTTAAGCACGGGGAAGCAGCTGGGCACCTTTTAAAATTTTCCTTCTCTTTTCATAGTGTTATGTTTCTTGCACTTCCCGCAGCCTGAAGACTCAGAATGCCACTCTTTCACCTATAGATTGTACCAATACCCGTATTGTGTGGAATTAACCAGGAAAGAAGGTAAGGTGAGGCTGAATTCTTCTTAGCTGAGGGTGGAGGGATCCCTGTTTTCAGTGCTTCTTGGGCGATAATTAAGCCAGCAGGATTTCACAGAGTTTGGATGCAGAGTATTCTCAGAGCAGAAAATACAGGCCCCTTTTTGGCTGCCTGTTACCACTTAAATAAACAAGGCAATTTAAAATAAACATTTCACAGACATTTATTCCAGACAGTTAAGACTAATGAAGTGCAGGAGTGTCTTGCTAAAGATACCCCACAGGGAGGGGAAGGCTCGTTAAGTGGAAAGGTGGCTTTTGTTGAACTATCTATCAAATATCTACAGTTTTAATTTTCTTGTTCGCTGTGTGGCCATGTCTTGAGGGCTGGGAAGGGGCAGTTTCGTATTTCCTAGGCTCTAATGTTGCTGCATACTTTGAATCCTCTTCATTTTCATTTTTTCCGTCCTAACTGTTCTCAACCTTTTGTTCTTTAAGTAATTGTCTTCTACTTGGTATATGTAGTCTTCAATTAGTCCAATCTGCAATTATAAAGAAAAGTGGTGTCAGAAGCATTTCCCTTCCCCTTATGAAAACTTTAAAAACTTTTGTAATTAGTTTATTTCAAAACTAATTGTCATTATAAAGAAAACCACATGAAGGCACCTCTCATACAATTGGCTGGAGTGGCGGTACCTGATTTCATAATTTATTTTTTTTGTCCCTTTCCATTTGGATTCAATTACTTTACTGCTGTGGAATAGACTCTTTCATTGAAACCTGTACATTGAAAACAGGAATTTATCACAACTCTGTCTTTAAATGGCATTGAAAAACAGCCACTTTAAAAGGACGGGATGATGAGGAAATTAATCTCAGGCAAGTTTTTCTTGATAAGGAAAGAGAACAGAGGCTTCTGGCATTTATATGCCAAAAATCAACACATGGAGAAAAATGAGTATTCCACATTGCTGTGGCAAGAACCATTTTTCTATTAAATCAAAATGAAGTTCTGAATAAATATGTTTTCCCATGAATGTAATACACTACAGAATACAGTAAAAGAATAGATGACCTCAGTGTCCCCCCGAAATAAAAATGTAATTATTCTAATAAAGAGTATGTTCAGACAGACACGTCTTCCTTGCAAGGCTGATTTCAAAACAACCAAAAAACCAGATGAATAGTACTGTGTACAAATATTCTGTAAATACAGGGCATTCATAATTTTATGGCTATCTCTCGCCATACCTTACCTTTATTCATACCCTTTGTCAGCTTTCGCAATATGCAGCATTTCTGTAAGGTGGAGATGAGAATCATCTCCCTTCACACTGAATTATAGTCAAGACCTGGACCCTATATAATGTGAGGATCTAAAGAATCAATCTTCCAATTGCATTTTAAGCTGATTTTTTTTTTTAAAAAAAAAAGTCTTAATCTATCATCCTGACACACATTCAGTGGAGCGTTGCTCCTTTAGGCACAACACAGAACAGCTGACTGAGAATTAATCTGAGCGTGGCTTCCTATTGTATTTATTCATATATTGAGCTGTTACTGATGTGCTCCTCAGCCCTGAACTTGAAGCCGTGCCACGAGCTGTGGCCACGGTTTGTGTCGGTGAGGGGTGTGTGTGTCTGAGAGAGAGCCAACGAGGCAAGGAGGAAAGTTTATGGACAACTACATCTGCCCCCCTGGGGTGCCGAGGGCACCAGGAACGCGTTTGGGAGAGGAGCTCTGCCTCCTCCTCCCCACAAAGTTTGCAGGGGGGAGGTTTGCAGTGGGTCAACTTTGTGTAGCACTGTGTGTGATGCCATGGAAAAGGGTTTTCTACCACGCTGGTGAACCTCAACGGGCAGGCACTCGCTCGTGGGCTTTCGCTCCTCCGTTGCCAAGAGATGCATCGCAAGAGGAGCACGGGGAGGTTGGGGCTCTCTGAAGACAGCCTTGCAGGCTGGCTCTGCTCTGACGTGCTCACCATATAAACACGCAGAGGATTAGAGAAAGGAATCATTATGCTAGCCTCATTTTTAAGAAGCAGGAATAAAAGCTTAGGAAATCATTGATCTGGCCAAAAGCGCGCAGGAAGTCTGAGAAAGACTAATCACTTAGTGCCAAGCTCCAGGCCAGGGGCTTAGCCATATTAAAAACAGCCACCAACCCCCCAAGACTCTTCTGTAACAGACCAAATTAAAATGCCTATGCAACTTTCTTCCGCCGTTAAAAGCAATCTTTTCTATTTTGGGGGTAGTGCTTGCGTTTGGGTGAGCGCAAAGGGTGATAAGAAGAAGGGAAACAGGTCCTGGGTGATGGGGTGAGGGCAAAGGGGGCACCCGGAAAGCAACAATTTTTACAGCGGCTCCTTTAGGACCACCCAGCGGTGCCTGCACTGCCGGCGATGCCACCAGAAAGCCCCAGTGGAATGATGTTCCTACCTCAAACCGCGGCTTGGCTGCTGTTGTGTGCTTTTCATATTTATAGAATACCTGTCAGCTCCAGCCCCCAAAATAAGTTCTAATATGGCATATCAGGGGTGGAAATAATAGTTGCTTACATAATTGCAATGTTACTGACACA
Organism: Anarhynchus alexandrinus; assembly: GCA_008711295.1. NCBI lineage: Eukaryota > Metazoa > Chordata > Aves > Charadriiformes > Charadriidae > Anarhynchus > Anarhynchus alexandrinus. Next base: position 3,498,261 of record VUYV01000072.1, on the reverse strand, counting down.
GCTGATGAGCTGATGATGTTATTTGCACAGCAGTGATGGCATTCAAACCCTCGCCGACTTACAATTACACTGGATGCTCTGAGCCCTAACATGATTTAAATTACCATGCGAACACAATGAAAATACTGTCTCTTGACAAGATAAAGGGGAGGGGGGGGCCAGCAATGGCTTAAAAATCTCTTTTCGGTGGCTGCAGTGTTCAGTAGTGCTTATTCATGGCTTTTTAGCTTGCACATTTCATTTTAAGAAAGTGAATTGGAAGCATTATGTTCTGCCTTTTTGCCTTGATTTAAAACCTCCCTGTGCCCGCTCTTCTGCTGTCTGGCTGCGGTGAGCCACCTTCGGGGCTTTCACTGGGAAATGCAAATTTTTTAAATCAATAGCTGCACTTTCTTTTTTCCGCTCTTTTTCTCCCCTGTCTCCCCCCAATAACTGTTAAAATAAGAATCCGTGTGGATGGGAGTAGGTAGAAGGACGTAGTTTGTAGCCAGCCCAAAAGTGATGCGTGTTAAAGCCATAGGTATTGTAGGAATGTGAATTTTGGAAAAGACTTGTGACTTATTCCCAAGCAGAGCAATAACGGGCCACAGACTGATGTTGAGATGGAATCCCAGGGTTGTACAGCTGAACCCTGTAGCCACTATAAAGGTTAAAGCAGCGCTGAAGCCCAAGTGAAGAGCTCTGCAGGACTTGGTTCACAGTGGAGCATTTGCTATTGGTGTTGCCAGTGATTCACATGAGGGTCGTTTCGGGTCTGATCCTAACCCACACAGAGATCAACATCATCGGGTCAGTCCTTTGCACTATTTGTACGTGGATTATGTTTCCCCACCTCTAATTCCCTGGTCCACACAGTGTTCACGTGTGCCACAGTCTGGGCTTGGGAGCATCCCATCTGCAGGGGCTGTGCTCAGCTCTCGGTAGCTGAATTTGCTGTTTAACATCCTTGGACTGAAGTCCCTTAAATACTCTCCTGAACACGCAAAACCAGCTTCTCCCATCTACCCAGATATCTAGTGTCTTTATGGTCTTTTTCTCAAGTACCTGGTGACCTGAGAACTTATGAAGACAAATTGGACTTCAACCTATTTTTAATCCTCTGCTGCTACGACATCTTCCTTTCAAGATTTCCCGAGTATTTGTCCCCCCCAGTTACTCCCAGCAGTGCAATGGCAGCATTTCTACTTCAGATCAATGTCTACAGCCCTGGCCCAGCTAGAGGTTGCTGGGTGCACAACTGCCCATCTATTCAAGTTCCTCCCATGTCTTCCTCATTAGCTCCTGATTTCAGGCTGTTCCTGACCCTATTTCTTTCACTGGATTTTTCTCTCGGTCTTCATTCTGGCCCCTGTGATCAGCTGCAGGGAGCAGGAAAAAAAAGAAATGGATAGAATAAAGATCAAATGGAAAGAGGGAAGAAATAGAAACAAAAGATGCCTTTAAAGCAAATTATGTGCTCAGTTCACAGCAGATCCGCGTGAGACCTATAGGTGCTCTGGGATCCAGCTAAGCAGAGAAGCGTAGGGGTCTGCGGACAGAAATTTGAAAATGAACCAGGTAATCAGTAGAGATGATTTTGTGCTTTTTACTTTAATATTGCATTTATTTTAAATTGCCCTAAAACTCTCCTTTGTGCTCCAAATTCTTGCATTCATGATATCTTGTGGAAGATATCAACGGTGGAAATTGTTGATTTGGGGAGAGGCAGAAAAAACCCCAAGGGTTTTAACACTGAGAAAACACATGGGTTTCTACAAGAGTATAGACACACAGTGCTGGCGTTTCGACTGTCCGCCTTCAGTTTTATACCCATGAGCCCACGGAGGTACCCGGGGAACCAAAGCAATGAGCAAACGCTGGGTCTGCACGCCTAATGCTTAGGGGAATCACATTAGGAGAGAGAAACCTCTAGGCTCGTGGCTGAATAAGAACGAGAAATGGGACAAGCACAACAAAGTTATTTGGCCAACACGAAGGAAACGACGCTATTTTTTAAGCCAGAGGAATGAATAGAATAGACAAAACCTCCATGTGTGCCCTTGGACCGAGGAGCTGCCGGCCTCCGTGGCACAGCCTTTGCTGTGTTGTGGAGACACCAGCACAGAGCTGCGGCACTGACAGGCAATGTCTCAAAACTATTTCTCTTCTTTTATTCTCAGGGAAAATCAGCTGAAGGAGCGAGGCTGTGTCTGCCTTTCCTCAGTGCCGCACATCGAGGCATTTTTATTCTGACACGGAGTGAGAAGGTGAAAAGCATAATTAGTGCCTCAGAAGTACCTGGATGGACTATAAGTCAATTAGTCTGCTCTGAATTCTAGTTCTGACTTTGCTGGGAGAAGAAAATGATCTGTGGTCCGTGTGGATACCGAAGTGATCAGCTTGTTCTTAACTGAAATGGTTTTCCATCATTCTCTAGGGTTGGGCAGTGTCTGTAACTACCTATGCTTTCGGTACCCTCGTCTAACGCAGTTTATGTCTGCAATGAAAGCACAGAGCTCTTTGGGTAAGAGGCAGCGCAGCAGGATTAGCTGGAGGGATGAACTGCAGAGGGTCTAAGCAGGTGAGGCAATGTACGGTTTCCCTTTGCCTTAGGATTTGATTCAGACCTACAGCAGTTTTTGAAGCGACATTACACGGACCCACACAAAGATAAGGAACAATACAGGCCTCGTTTGGAGCATATAAAAATATTTCTAACCCTGCCCTTTTGTACGTGTTGTCCAGTGATGGATAAAGGGGAGAGCCTGGCTGCTGCCAGCGCTCGGTCCTGCTCTCCGGATGCCATCCTGATTGATTCACTCGCCGTGTGGAGGGATATATAAGCAGCACTCGCTGGCTGCAGCTGAATTACAATCACAGAAAGATTTCAGCGTAAGGGACCTCTGGAGGTCATCTAGACCAACCTCCTCCTCAAAGTAGGGCTTTATGGGAAGTTCACGTCTCCTTTTCTGAAGCACATACTGCATTTCTGGTAATGCCCTATCAGTCACTTCTGAACTTGCCTGGATGTGTCCGGTTTTGCCCTGAAATACTACAATGCAAGTGTATTCTTCGCCCTTCCCATGCACTCATCGGGAGAAGACATCCCACATACGGTTCCTAATTATGTGATATGTACCAGTTATGATGAGGGAACACTGCAACACTATCCATCATTCAGGGTGGTTTCGTCCAAGTCCTGATGGGCCACAGATGTCACGAAACTTGTCAACCTTTGCTGCAAGGGGGCCGTTCCAAGGAACAGATGTCCGTGTTCGATGGCTTACTGACGGTCCAAAGGAAGCTTTGTGGCTTATCCAAAAATGGGGGAGCTATTCTGTCACAAACTAACTTGAAAGCACATATCTTTTTTACAAGATCAGCCTAAATCTGAATAGAAATACAAAATATCAGCTATAGTACCTGCTGAAGAGTTTAGAATGAAATGAGAAACAGACAGGATCCCACAAGGAAAAACTTGGGTAGGAAAATAACTTTGTGTAGAAAAAAATGTAGATGGATAAGCAGCAAGCAGACTCTGTAAACTGTAAAATCGTAAAAGTACATGGATCTCATGGATCCATGTGTATACATTCTCTATAATGCCTAAAAATTCAAACTTCCTAAATCCCAATACAAACTGTGGGAGTCAGCCTCAAATAGGAAACAGGTGCTTTTGAAAAATATTTGCAGGAGCTATAAATAACATGTAATGGCTTAAAGGATCTTCTGGCATACAGAATCTATTTTTATTACTTGGGAGCTATTAGTAACAGGAGGCAAATGAGCTGCCTTTAAACATGAAGTACCTCTCAACGTTTTCCTTTGTCTCCCAGAGCTACCTGCTAAAGCACTCTTTGGGTTGAATATAACCAAAGGAACAGCACTTGAAGGGCCTATGAGTAAGTAGGGATGGCTGTATAGAGTAAGGAGGAAAAGCTGAACATATGCTTGAGAGAAGCTACTGATATTTTAATAAAAATGAAACCCCAATCTGTACCTTCCGTTAAGGTCTGTAAGAACAAAGGTTGCTCAGTATCTGGAAAAAAAAATAATCATGGTTTTACTGTTTGTGTGTTAAGTGAAGTGCATTTGAGCCGCTGTGGTTGCTTTTGGAAGGGAGTGGGTGGCACAGCAGCGCGTGACCCCAGCTGCCACGGGCAGGCCAAAGTCATTTCCCTGCATTTGTTTGGCGGTGTAACCCAACTGACTGCACAACTCTTGCCTTGGACCTGCTTCTAGAAACGTTCATAGCTTCAGATGCCAATGCCAAAGATAAATATGTTGTCCCTCATGCTCCATTTCTGTGTTTTCACATGCCTCGTTTGTACGCGCTGCCCTTCGTTAAAGAAAGAAGTCTGACAGACAGCGCTGTTGTGCATTTCCATTGTCAAGGAATGCGTTCAGTGAAAGACGGAAAACAAGTGTTTCCCAGTAGGTTCTTAGCACACTAGCAAAGCTCCAATGCTAAAAGCAGACGGACAAAAGAGTATTTGCTGATGAGGAACTGAATAAAAATAATATTGATGCTGGTAATGAATTACATTTATTAACTACCTTACAACGCAGACGGTCCTTTTGTAATTTATAAGCTCTCCTGAAATCACTGTCCAGCGCAGTGTTTACTATGAGCAGTCTTGTTGACTCATGCTATTTTTCACAGCATTAACAATACAATACCTGGTAGGAAGTGTTTATAGGGCTGGAGACCTTCTCTGGTAGAGGGCAGCAGGTAAGCGGACTGCTCATTCATAACTGACAGCATGATTAGCAAGGGCTGGGGAAATGTTTATCTAAATCCTTACGTGGGGATTGTTAATGCCCAGAATTGCCCGTGATTTAACTGCCAGGCAGCCACAACCAGCTACATTATTCCAATGTTTAGGACATTTACTGCTCAGTTGCTAGATTTGCTGCTATTTAAAATTATTCCGGTGACTTACCGCACCTTATAGCTTGGTGGAACAGACCAAAGCCTTTCTCATAACAAAATACTCTTTCCCAATAGCATTAGCAGTGTTTTGTTGCGGCTGTGATGGACTAAGAATGATGGGTATAGATGATATCTGTTATTAGACCAACTGATTTAGCTGGAAAAAACACATGCTTTTATGTACAGAAGCTTTCCTTCTGGTGTGGAAGAGCAAACTTGAAACTTCCTGCGTCTGCTTTGGACTTGAATAAAACCTTGTGTGCCCAAAAGCTCACTGTTTCTTAGTGTCACAGCCACCGTTCCTTATATTGCAATGCAGGTGTAGCTGTGATCAGGAGGTATATCTGTTTAGTGTGTGCTCACTAAATACCTCAGCTTTATATTAGATACTGGTGTCTGGGGGGTGGGAAACAGGCGGGATGCAGTTCTTCTTCCAGTGTAGCTGAGGGCCATGTAGGCATCTTGCTGGGGCATCTTTTCTTCTTTTGTGTGCGAGACACAAAGAACCAGAGACTCACAAGGGCAGGAACTGATTTTAGAGACCAGGAGTATTGATAGCTCCTGAAATCCCACTGTCACCCTCTCTCTTACACAAAAAGCTCCACGAATGCTGTCATGCTTTTATTGTCCCTACAGTGGGGCTGAATTTATTAATGGGACTCTTTGATTGCCTGCATTTCTTTTGTACCACCTCAGATTCAGTGGGGCAGATCTCATTTTCTGGTCACGCACTCTCCTAACTTCCTCTGCCTGGTCTGAAGAATTCACCCAGTGCCGGGTTAGAAACCTCTGCCGTAGTTTCTCCTTGTCCCTCTCAAGGCTGCTGCTGATTCTGAGTCAATCCCTTCCAGAATGCCTTAATATGTTTTCTCTAATCTTACCATGAAGCCAATCTTTGGTCAACTCTAATAAAAATTTTTGCGTTTCTACCTGGTTGCTCTGCTCTTCTTTTCCTTCGCTCTCATTCTACCTGAATCAGCGCCACTAACATTATTTTCCTTTTGCATTTGCACTTTTCTGACTTCATTGCACATTAGATATCACGCACTAGACTTCCACTCCTGTTCTAGAAAATGTGCTTTTCCTGTCCTTTCCCATCCTTTGCTTCCCCCGCCCTTTACACGATGGGTCCTTGCATTCGTGAAATGTGGCTGCACCATGGCCTCAAGATGACAACAAACCAGGAACCAGTTCCCTTTTATTAGTCCAGGAGTAGCCAAGCTGACTCAAGAGAGTGCACCAAAACACAATGACTTTTGAAACCCGCATGGTCCTGGAGCAAGCGCAGTTCCTGGTGGCTTGGATGACTTTACAAGACGTTACAAAGTCATATACATCAAATAACTGTCGTAGTAGCCAGCATAATGCTATTCAGCAACACGTCCACTTTCCACGGACATCCTATGAATCTCCCTCCGTGCTCCTCGGGCTGACCGAAAGCCTACCACGTCTACGGCCCTTTTCCATGGCTTGATTTTCAATTAAGAGATAATGTCAGTGGAAGAGCACAGTTCATCAGATAGCGTTCCCCTGCTGTTGCAGAAGGCAGAGACGTAGTAAGCAGAGGTCAACTACTGAAAAATCTGTGTGCCTGGCTGAAAGATTATATAATGTGTTAGGCTAATTTTACTTCATTTCATATTCACATATATTAGTGCAGCTTTTGTTATATACTTATCCTTATGTAAGTTACATCTGTTCTTTTATTCACTCATCCATGTTTGCTCTGCTTTCAGATTTATGAAACAGGCATTCCACTGAGCTCAGCAAATGATGGGCATAATAACTTATCTAAATTGCAAAGTATGTGATGCCCTTGAGGTAAACTCAGATGTGAAGGTTTTATGAAGTGTCTCACATGTGGAAGTGTAGGAAAGTGTTTATTTGCCAACTCCTGTCTATCCTTTGGCTGTTCAGATGATGGTAAGAGAATCCTATGAAACTGCTATGAAAGCCTAGGGGCTAAATGGAGAAGCAGAACTACATTATTATCTTCATAGGGGATGCAGAGCTATACTGGCACTCGCACTTATTTGGCTCTCCTCTCTTTGGATGTCAAAAGTTTCTGGTTGATAGGCTCTAAAGTATCTATTTATTTAATGAAATGCCTCTCACTGTAACAATATTGTGGGGCTTTATTAATGAATTTATTCTTATGAGATAGGAAAGTAATCTCTTTATGTTTCTTTATTTTTTCTCTTACAAGACTGCAGAGAAACAAAGGCTCTGTAGAGGAAAGTAGGAGCCTCCCTGCTGTTTTATGTATCTGAGATACTCTAAACCCCTCTGCCTGTCTGTAGCTGCTATGAAGTCCTGCAATGGCCATGCAGAGACCTGGTTCCTTGAGTTACTGAGGGCCAAGCTGGTCCCAGCATTCATGTTCACAGCAGATTTCACTTACGTCACATGTAACGCTGTCAGCAAAGAAACTAGTCAATAATGGCCAGATCTGCCTATTATGGTAGTGCCTCCACTGGCTTAAGACCCAGTGGCTGGACCAAATCTTGTGGGACCGAGTAAAGTGTCTGAAGGGGGCCTACAAGAAAGCTGGAGAGGGACTTTTCACAAGGGCATGTAGTGATAGAACAAGGGGTAATGGCTTCAAACTGGAAGAAGGGAGATTTAGAATAGATATTAGAAAGAAATTCTTTACTCTGAGGGTGGTGAGCCCCTGGCCCAGGTTGCCCAGAGAAGTTGTGGCTGCCCCATCCCTGGAGGTGTTCAAGGCCAGGTTGGATGGGGTTTTGAGCAACCTGGTCTGGTGGGAGGTGTCCCTGCCCATGGCAGGGGGGTTGGAACGAGGTGATCTTTAAGGTCCCTTCCAACCTAAACCATGCTATGATTCTATGAAATTATCAGGTTAGTTCCCCTCAATCTCTCTTGGAAGTTCCCTGTTCATTGCCGCTGAGTCTTGTGCATCAGAGGTCATTGCTCAAACTGCCAGGCTAAGTCAGTCTTGTTAAAATAATAATTTGAATTAAGAAGTGAATTTACACTTTACTGTCCAGTAAGCAAAGATACATTTCTACCTCTGCTAGCTGGTAAAGGCTTAAGCCTCTTTAAAAGATGAGGTTTGATGTTCTTTCCCACAGCATTTCCTATTGGCTACTTTAGGAGGTCTTCCCATTCATAAGAGGGGCTTCAGAGAAGTATGTTCTCATGAAATGCTGATGGAGTGGTATTTACGTACCTTCACGACTCAACCTACAACACAATTTGGACAGAGCCAGTAACTAAAAATATTCCTAAGCACTAATATGGTGCCTCGAATCCTCTGTAAGGCCAGCAGTCTGGCCACCAGCAAGTTCAGTTGGGGAATTTCTGACAACTATGAGAAGAAGGAAGGCGGTAAAATTTTTTTTAGGAATGCCCATTTTCCTGAAGTAGACTGTGACTCAGTCCCTCTGTTAATTGCTTGAACGGTCTTAGACCCAGGTGTCTGCCCATGCTGCTAATACAAAGCTCATGTTTTATCCAGGGGACTGCAAGGAAAACTGATGGTAAAATCCTGGAGAATAGGGATTTTTTGAGACTGATCCAGCCCATTTTTCCTGCCTCCGAGGCATCCTTCAGGGGTATCTAGTACGTGCATAAAGCCTCTATAGGAGGATGTTTCTTAACCTCTGAAGGTAATCTAGGCTCTCCTGGGTCAGCTCTCCTTGTGGCCGGAGAGTCTGTAGCCTGGTGATACCAAGAAAGGCACCTTTTGTGCGGTGATGTTCTCTTTTCTCTAGCTAATTATGAGGTCATTTTTCATTTCTTTGTATTTAAAGCTTCCAAAAATAATTAGCCCATTTGATAAATTAGTTCGCTTAAAAACATGAATTTGTAAGTGAATTGGATGAGCGGCGCAGCACCCAAAACACTTGAAGCTACACATACATTACTACGTCGTCAGTCCTGTAAATTCCAAATTGCCCAGATTAATTTCAGACTAATTTGATAAGCCCTCCACTGTGACAAAAGGAAAAGTGTTTGGGTGTCAGGCTTTGTGCCCTTCTATGTTAGATTTCAGCCTGAATGAATTTTTTATGGCTGACTCTAGAATATAAAACTCTGAAAACAGTGGTTTGTAACGGCAATTCTGACAGACCCTTTAACCATTTGGAAAATAGGCACTGCTATAATTCTGCTGCATTAGAGAAAAAATTTGAGTGCTTTCATTAGGTGCAACAGCTGTTTCGATTGCAAAACCCGAACTTCATTGGTGGTAGCGTAGCTGTCAGCTTTCCAGAGTTTTGCGTTTATAGCTGATTGTATAAACTCCTTTATGTTCTTTTGCACTTTCCAATATATGTAAATTAATTCAATAGCAAAAATACAAATAACTGCCTTGTAACTAGATCCATGTGAAGGTTCTTTGTAGGCTCCTACAACCAGTGTCACGCGATGAACGAACAGAGAAATGCTGAACTTTTGGAAACGGTTCTAGCACAACTGACATGCCATAATCCACACCACATCAATTTTTAATCATCAGATTTAATCCTCCTTCTTAGTAATGTATTAGAGTTTTTTAACCTAGAATAACTTTCTTAATTAGAGCTGATTTAAAAAAAAAATACCAAAACAAACCAACAAAAAACCCAACAAAAACCCACCAAGCTCCCTGAGTGTCTTCCTGTCTCCTCTATTAAAAGAGATTTTTTTTCTAAGAACATGCTGAATATGCTGAAATTAAATTTTGAAAAAAAGTTAAGTAGAAAAGATATATTTGATGATCCTTTTCATTTCTTTGTTCTGATATAATACAGAAAAATATTTTTGCATTATGAAATATACAGTGAGTTCTGCTTGGAACAAGATGCCTCAAATCAAATAGTTATTTGATTTGTCAAAAATTAAATGCAATACTATGTTCAGAATGCAAGCGGATTTTGAAGCAACAAATTTTAAGTCCCACCAGTGCAGCAATTCGAACCCTTTGTTCTCCGTCCTCCCATTGCAGTCGCAACCCCGAGCGATCGCGTGTCGGTCTGGGATCTGACGGAGCCGTGAGACATAGGGTAAGACCAATGCTCTGAACCATTAACAACATTTTCCCTGCCTGGTGATGTGTTGCTATCCTTCTCCTCGGAAGTGGTTGAATGTCAGTGGTGTTGAATGCCCAGAGCTGTGATTTGCTCTGGTTTGAAAGACTTTGTAAAAATGTAAGATACTGCTGTTACATCCCAGCCTGACCTATTATTCATTACGTTGGGTCAGATTCATCTGTACAGAGAACCAACGCAGAACTCCCTGCATTTCACAAATCCTTTAAGAATTAAATTGACCGGTTGCTGTGCAGAGACTCCAGAAAGGCATTTACATGTCTTTTACTTCTCACATCACCAAAGCCTCATTTGAGCTCCACTAAGGGACCTAATTTGTTGGGCTGAATTTTATTCCCTAACAACTCGCCCCCCACAACCTAATTAGCAAGGTACCCCATATGACAAAAATGGAAGCGAAGTATAATTATCAGCCAAAAATAAGTTATTCAGTATTTTTTGTTGGTTCTGTTTTTTTTTTCTTTTTTGCCTTAGATAACCACATGAGATTATTAACATGGACAAAGATCAACCATAGGGGCTAAAGCAAACCACAAATATGCATTTGTGGCTCATGCCTGAGCACTAACAGAGTTCAAGGCACAGAGTCAGGTTGCAAATGGCACCTACTTTCTTTTCTGCTTTTTGAACAGATATGACTCAGGTGGACATTTACTCCCCAAGGAACAATATAGCCTCCTGCCCTTTGCTGCAGGTTTTTACCTTCTGAATTTTATTCCACACACGTCCTTCATCACTTCTGCTTCCTTCAAGGGTGTCCATGGCATCTGCCATTAGCAACTGCAGCTGTGGCACCAAGATAAAAATTATCAGTGTGGAATTCACACAGAAATAACTTCTCTAAATACACAGATTAAAACCTAATTAAAAAATCATTTGTACGCTGATGATTTTATTACTCATCTTTCACACAATGAGCACTGCCACCTCATCTTTGCTTCAGCCATTACATTGTATTATTGGGGATATAAAGTACTTAACAATGGGAAAAAATCCTTTGGAAAATTTGTATTTAAGCCTATACGTTTTAATGCAGTAAATGTTTATACTTGGTAAAGGAAGACTTGGGTTGTAAAGAATAAAGGCTCCATATTTCATTCTTTAGCTGCCTGGGATATTCTGTGTCGTACATGAATGCTTTTTAGTATTTTCTCCCAAGGCTAATGTATCATAATTTAAGGCAGCATGTAAAACCTCACAAGAGGACAACACTAAAGCTGAGATGCTTTTACTGTAGCTGGAAGTATCTAGCTCATTTTCCCTGCTTTTACTATCCTTTTTCTTTGGCAAACTCTCCCTTCTCCCCATCATTCAGCATAACCGAGCATAAAACCAAGGCTGACAATTTCTAGTGTAAACTATAAAAAGAAGCTGTAGGAAAACACTTGCTAATCAGTCCTTAGTGTTAGAGGGAAGGCTAAAATTCAGGTTAGTTGTAGTATTGCCTCACTCCGGTACCCTTCCAGGTTAGTCATAGCATTGCCTCACCCTGCAGCCTTCCCAAACACTTGAAAATGTTTTAGTTGCTCTTAATTCAGTAATAGAGGGACAAGGGTCAGATCCAGGGTGTCCTCCCGCGAGCAGCCTCGGGCATCCATGTTTAGGAACAAACTGGGAGAAACTTGTACTCAATACCTGTGATGTCGGTGTGCTCTATCAGGTCTATTAAAAGACTTTTAGCTGGTTAAAGTGAACTCAAACAATAGTTTTTGGTGTCTCTTCCCAAATTCATTACTCATTACAGGTCTGTATAGACTGGTCAGTATAAGCCTAAGCATCCGTGGAGAAATTGTCTCTTCTTTCTGTACCCAGATGGGCAGCAGGCTAATGTGAGTACTAAAGGTGACAAAACTTAAAACATCAGTGTTTAGGTTCATCTGCGCAAGATATAAAAATGCTGCCTTGAGGTTCAAGGAGCAGATCTGTATGTCCCCAAGTTTACCTTCACATTCGGGTTTTTGAGGGTAAAATTCTTTGTGTCCCAACAGTGGATAAAGGATGCAGGAATCTTCTTTTGAATCTCTAAACAAATTTGCTACAGTTGGTTCCACCCTGTTTTCTCTGTGCCTGTGCAGCCATTAAGTTGAATCTTATTGCTCCAAACTTCTGATGAAAACTTTTATTTTTTTTTAAGTCATGCATCAGCATTCATGAAAAACAAAATTGCAAATTTCTGCCTCTGACTTTAATGCAAAAAGAGCCGAGAACCTGTCAGAAATTTTCCGTCAGAACACTTTTATGACAGATAATCTCCTTCTATGAATCCAGAATAGACACAGCCCAGAGATTAACGGTATTAAGGGCAGAATGGGCAAAGCACAGATCCTGCGTCAAACCCGGCAGAGGAGGAACGGGTCAGGGGAAGGGGAGGATTTGTCCATCGCTTTTCTTGGAGTGATTCTCTCTGAAGAACTGGCCGAACAGCAGCCACCGGGGCAGCAGGGACCAGGACATCGCTCTGCCGCCCCCGAGGGGCCGCTCCGACAGCCCAACCAGGCTGGAGACTTCACTGCTTTGGGCAAGAAGTTGAAACAAGAAAACTTTCCAATTAAAGTTTCACTGATGCTGATGCAGCCTGGTGAAAAGCGCCCAGTGTGAGCTCTGGTTTTAATTTTTACCACCCAAAGTTTCTCACCAGCTCTACCGGCAGACAAAATGTGCATGTTACAGGAGCGGACAGTTGGCAAACCACAGTAATTCTCCCACAGCTGATCTTTTTTGGAAAATCCCCTCCAAGGAAAAAAGCTACATTTAAAAAATATCTTGTCCTCATTTGGTTTTAAATTGAAATAGATTTCTGCTTTTTAAATGAACTTTCATCTTGATTTATGATGTACAAATATGGTGACATTGAAATCATCAACCTTGGAAAGACTTTTGTCAGGGTTTTTCCCCACTTGTATTCAACTGTCCAAGCTAACTGAAATCTTTATTTTCCCAGGGTCTATGAATAAATACTGATCTAACAAGGCCTCAGTTGAGGGTCTCTGTGCCATAGATTAGGACTCTATATATTTAGTTACAGGAAGACATTTACACAGCAGAGTTTATATCTGAGATGCCTTTGGGATCCTTGCTGTAGCAGTGCAAATTGCACTATTATAAATTCGGTGTGTTTTAAGCTTTATACAACTTATACTGTATGTGATAATAAACATTTGGCATCTTTAGCATTTTCTAACTCACACAACTTAACTGCCTTCCTTGGTCATAAAGCCTTATCTCAGTTTTACCAATGTAAAGTCAGAATGACCTCAGTGGAGTTACTTTAAATTTTTATTAGTGCAAGTGAGATTAGAATTTGGCCGGCTCAGGTTTCTTCATGGAAAAATTTAGATATCTCTTAGAAATGTTGGTGAAGAGCGAGGAGCACACAGAGTCAGCACGGGTGCTGTGATTCTGACCCCATGGACATGGAGGGGCTGCCTCTGTCAGCACTGGGAGCCCCTGAATCACACCAGTACAGCCCAGTCCTGCAAATGTGTCATCCTGCCCGGACCCCGGTGAAATGAGGCGGATGGCAGGTAGGCTGAGCAAACGAGGATCTTTCACTCGTTCCCTGGATGGTTTGGACGTGCAGACCCAACGCTGGGCAGCAATGTCCTGTGCTTGATGTGGGAGGGAAACGGTCCCTACCGGTGTAAGAGGAGCCCGCGCCATGCGGGCTGGTGCCACCGGGAAAGGCAAAGCCCATTAATCACTCCCTGGTGAAGCCACTCGGCAAGTTCTTGCTTGCGGTCTTGTGCCTTAACACTGCAGTGCCTAACGTTTACTAAAATATTCTAGCTACAAAGCGTCCGAGCCTCCACTTGCACACACAGGCTACAGTTATATTTTACAGCAGGATGACAGGACAAAAAAAAAGAAATGAATGCGGAATTAATACATTTTAATGCTCTGGCCAGGGTAGCTGGTAGAGATTTTCTGCCTTTATTCTTTTAAAGATCATTTTTACCTTGGGCTCACTAAACAATGCATATGTATTTTGTTGAAAGATTTACAATCTGTCACTTAAATCTCCCAGCATGGACCCTCATTCTGCCCAGTCCTACCCCTATGAGACTGAAGACCTTCGTCTTGGGTGGCCTAGAGCCTCCCCCAAAAAGCTTTCCATGGAGGTCAGGCTCATGATTACTACACAAGAAGACACAGGCAACAACGTAATAGCCTGTGCCTAACGTGTGATGTACTGAAAATATTGTACCCCGGAGAAAAACCCATCGCTGAAATATGTACCAATAACTCCGGACCCTTTAGTCTGCCTTGAAATGTGGGCCTGCTGAAGTTTAATACGAGAGAACTTGCATCAAAAGGAGAATGCCTTTTAATAACACAGTTTCTTTGCGATGTCGTTTCCCCTTATCTCGAGCCCAGACTTCAAAGTCTGGCAACCACCTCCTGCAGTTGCAGGCCGCTGCTCGTCTTCCCTAAAGCAAGCTGCTGTGAAGCTTTAATTCTACAGAGCTTAGGAGCTTTGCGGGGCTGCAAACAAATGTCAAGGGACTGGCTTTGGGAAAACCAAGAGTTTTTAGCGCACCCAAGTTGGATCAGCAAAATTGGACTNTTTTTTTTTTTTTCCTAGAACGAAAATGCTGAAAATTTGCATGTACGTGAGCTCCCTCCCTCCCTCCCCCATCAGAAAACCCGACAGCCTCGTGGAAGAATCACCACAGAGTACTCTCTGATCGCAGGGTATCGATATACTATCAAGCCATGAACGACTCTAGTCTTGCCACAGCCCTTCTGGCATCTCTGCCCTCACGTTACAGAGGGAACACAAAAGCGTAGCAGGTAAAGGGGTTTATTCAGAGACAGGGGGCGAGTTGTGGACGGAGCCAGGCAAGAAAACCTTCTCTCTCCTTTCCCCCTCTCCTCAGCTTTAACTAGATTTGGCCTGTTTTTGCTGCAGGTGGCTCCTGGTGTTAGAGATCTCACAGTAGCACGATCTGAATAATTGCAATCATTTTCCCAGACTGATTTGGGGAGGTTTGGGGGAAAAGAAGAGGTTTTAAAAATATGCCTACAGATGAGTCATGCTGGTTCTATAAAAGTCATCCTTGCAGGTGATTAGCACCTCCTCTGACAAGGCACTGCGGTAGGATTTTAAAACCGTTTCAGGTCTGCACATTTGAAAAAAATGACTTCTAGAGCAAATTGCAGCGCAGTGCTCTGCCCCAGCCCTTCCCTCCCTGGCTCCCTGCCTCTAACGGCCAAAACAAGTGTTAGAAAGAAATACTTACCAGTTTGGCATCCTGCTCGCTGATGTCCTGCAGGTAGGGAAGGGTTGCTAGCTCAGCCATCGCTTGATTAATCACTTGGGACTGTTCCTCGACTCTCTGCAAACGGCCGAGGAGGCTGGCGTAATGCAACTTCTCTATCCCACGTGAACACGCACAGAGTCCGTCCTGTTTTCCCAGGAAAAGCAGGCAGGTTAGAGGAGAGTCGCAGAAAACGCACTTATCCTCTGCGTCCTGTGCCTTGAGGCTTATCAGCATATATATTTGTGCCGGTAATACTATAAGCAGTATGGCATCCAGCACCTTTAAGATAATGCTGCTCACAATCTTTATAGAGGGGGGGAAAAAAAAGGACTTTCTTTCCACAATCTCTCTAGTAGTACTAGAAAAATAAATATGTAGTCATAATATGTGTGAAGGGGAGACAGGAGATAACAAACATGAATGCAATCTTCTCATTTGGAAATGGCTTTTCCGTAATCCCCGCTGTTAAATATTATCTGACTTTTACGGATTGCTTTTAAAGTTTCAGTGAAGAGGCTGAGAATACCATGCAGTGTGTC
Organism: Anarhynchus alexandrinus; assembly: GCA_008711295.1. NCBI lineage: Eukaryota > Metazoa > Chordata > Aves > Charadriiformes > Charadriidae > Anarhynchus > Anarhynchus alexandrinus. The sequence continues at coordinate 3,482,498 of VUYV01000072.1, read as the reverse complement.
AGCTTACGGTTTGTTTGCAGACTAGGAAAATCCATAGTTTTCAAATATATAACCTTGAGGGACTAAAACCTGCAGAGGTGGTCTCTGATCCTCCAGGCAGCCAGGCACATGGTAAATTTTAAGCATGCGAATACAGAAACTCAGCCAAGTGCTTGCATAAAACCTCAGCACCTGCTGAAGTGTTTGATGGATGGCAGCCTTACCGCCATATTTTCAAAAGTATTCTGATGCCAAAAATGCAAATAAGCACCCTACTGAGATTTTCAAAAGCAATTTGGCCTAGATTCTCGACGAGATGTAGCCATTGCATATCTGAACGCTCAGCCCTTCCGAGTGAAATTTCCATTCATCTAATCAGCGTTTTGAACATATTTAAGTGCCTGAAATTCCAAGAATTGGCATCAATTTTCAAATCCACTTCCAGTATTTTTAGCAGACCTTTGTTCTGGCAGCGGCACGCTGATGCTGCCATTTACATACGCTTCCAGGTAGGTGATTTTAAACCCAATTGCATATTGAACAGGGTGAATGGAAAGTTTTGAATAACATTTATTGTTCAATAAATGTTGTCACATTTTTAAAATTGACTTCTCTCGGCAACGAATCTTGATTTTTTTGGTCTGATCTTGATCCTGGTTTTGCAGAAACCTGCGCTAGGCAAGCACCGAGTGTTACCAAAATGAGTATCAACATAGTTCTTGTGTCAAGTCTAAGAATCTAATAACAATGCTGTTCTTGCTGTCTATATGTCTTGCAAGACTAACAACGGAAAAAAGCTTAGTTTTCTTTTAACTCTAGAAAAATACAAACAATGCTGATATAGTTAATTTCACCCCTTTTAATACAATACCTAATAGAATAGTGAAATAGTACGCAATAAAAGATGTTGTGTTGGAGGCCAATGGCAGGAACGCGGTCATAATCTGGGAGCTCCAGATTGGAAAGCAACCGAAAAAGAAAGAGCTGAGCCAATGAACTGGTATTTCCATTAGCTGAAGGAGAGAATCAGGCACTGTAGAGGGAAGAGGAGCTCTGGTCAGCAGTTCTCTGGAGTATTGCAGATCGCTCCAGTCAGCTGTGTTTGGAGAGGTTAATTTAAACCCAAGCATCATGGAGCAGAGAAGCCAGCACGGTAGGAGATACCTCATTTGAGAGAAGTGTGGTTTGATTAGTCTATTAATGAAAATGCCAAGAGCTTATTATTCTTCTCAATAAACATAATGCAGGGCTAAATTCCAAAGAGAGCAAACATCTGAAAAGGGAAGGAGAGATAAAAGACAATGATAACAGAAGGACCATTGTGTATAAATAGGTTCAAATAAGACTGGGGCAGCAATTAAGCTTCTTATAATTCAGGTTGAAGGTCTGCAGTATGTTTCAGCAAGAGTAGAAAAGGCAGAAAGCCTAAGTAGTGCTAAGATGGATTTTACTCAATTTACGAATAGAATATTATGTGACACAAAGGTGTATAATAGAAGGTGACTTGACTTGAGGAGTCAGGAAAGCCCTTCCAGGCCTACCTTCTCATGAACTTCTTTTGACCCACCTCTGAGAAGGGAGACCGGGACAACCTTCTTACAAACTAATTTTATCACTTGAAGAGTCCTTTTCTGAGGACCTGACCTAGTGTTAGTAGGAGACATCAGCAAGAAAAAAGACTTCTGTGATCTCTGATATGTGAAATTGTAAGTCTGACACACTCTAGTTAGCATGGCACGAAAGCGAGGAGCAAAATGGAGGCCCACGTCCATGTGATCATCGGTGTTTGAAAGCCAGATAGCTGTGTCCCCAGGTAGAACTGTGTGCATTAAAATAAGGAGAAGCAATCAGTTAATGAGAGAGAAAGAGAGCTTTTATCAACGTGAAATAGTCTCACAACATTTTAGATGCAGCAAAAGGTTTTTTCCTGCTATTCTTGAAATCCGCCCAAAACCTTTTTGTGTAAGCACTAAGAAATGAGTATATTGAGTCATCAGCTAAGAAAGCAGGTAAAAATCCTCTCTTATCATGCTGTGTCTGTTGGGGGCTTCTTCAATGATTAAGAAAGTAAAGGCAAAAAGAAAACAATTTTTTCTCTGCTTGACTCTCCAGAAAAATATGAGAGCATGCCACGTAGCTATGGGAAACAAATTGGGCATCTGTGCCAACATGCACTCTGTGGACATAGCAATGCTATTTAAGTTTATACTATGTTGGAAGTAAATAAATAAATAATTGACAGCGGGGTTTTTTTGAAGGGATTAGAGGAGGTTGAACATTGTCAGAGGTGGTGTTTCAGCGACAATGAAAAATGTAGAAAGAGAAAGTAAATAACTGCTTCTGGCAGGAGAAAAAAATTCCACGGGGAGCTGAACCACATGATGAGAATTACATGAAGTATAGCAGAATTCAAGGGGCTACTAAGCTGCAGTAAAAAGCATAATAAAGCGGCCAAGCAATCAGATGAAGATGAAACCAGCTAAGGTGCGCCCAGTGAAGGTTAAGTAAAGAGCAAACTTAACTGGAGACTTCAGTGGAAAAGAGTTGTCTCCTTTAACAAAGAGAAGAGACACACATTTGAGGAGTCAGGTCGCAAAGGAACCACCAAGTGCTGTGTATGGAGTGACAGTTGCATCCTGTGCAGTAACATATCAAGACAATAAATGATTAAATTATGATGCTGTTACTTTCTAGATGGGCCTTACCCCTATTGTCTGGTATTCCAAGGAGAATTTAAAGAACAAAAGTAAAAAATAGCAACTGATGGACTTTCTCTTGAGGACTATATTCTTTATGGGCAGCCTCGCCTGAGGCAGGGGTCCTTCCGAGACAACTTTCCCCAGAAAACTTTGTGCTGCATGAATTTCCTTTTTTTTTTTTTTTTTAAAAAAAAGGGTGTTTATCCCCAGAGGCACCTTTGAAGACCTTCCTTCTAGGACAGAAATAAGGTCCTGATGCTTGAGGATCAGCCCTGGGACATTTTCATTCCTCTGACCTCGGGATGAAAAAGCACCTACAAAAAGCAGATCAGCCTGTCCTGGATGGAGCTTACCTGCTACTGCTAAATACCCAGCACTAGCAGCCACGGCAAAGATAGGACAGGTTTTCATTGCAAAAAGGAGCTGGAGAGCATGTGAGAGGAGTGACTCATGTGTCCTTTCATGTATTGAGAATTTTGGGATGATACCCCCACTTTCTGCCTTTTTCTATGCTCGAGAAAGGAGTCATCCCTTACGCCAATTCTATTTATAAACGAAGTTTAATTGCTGAGTGCTAGGAATGCTAAAGAAAAAGCAAAGCAAAGTGGCTGGTCAGCCTGGATTTAAAGCAGGATCTGTCATATCCAATATGTGTGGCATGTTTAACCATCAGCTTTAAGAGCACCACTTTGCAAAAGTCTGGAATGCCCCTCAGTAGTTCTTTTCTATTGTAGAGTCTTTACTGCTACTTTTCAGCTCAAAATCTGAATGAAGTTATGCCTTGCGAGCAGCTCTGTACTGTATTGCAATAACAAGCGGAAAAAATCCATCATAATGTTTCTTTAATACCCTTGGTATCCTCCAGAAAATGTGTATGCTGAAATCTGTATGTGGTAAACGCTTTCCCTCAATTTAAAAAATAGACAACAAACCAGTGAGGTCTGTAAACGTACGCATCACGCTGTGAATCATATGGTAGGTTTTGTTCACCTTTATTTTATGAGCAGTCTAATAAGCCCCTCTGGCCACTGTTTCTCTTGTTAAGTAGCATCGTGTGCCATTGACACGGGACTACAGCAGGAGAAAGGCAAACTTGGTTTGTACATAGCAGCAGCAATTACCCCGGTGAAACCACTTGACAGAATCACCACTTGTCAGCGATGGTAATCTCGGTTGCAATAGGAGTAGCTGAAGGTCTGAGTGATATATACCTTTCAAGGCACGTACAATAACCTTTGTGTCATGGTATGTATTTCTGGGTAGATGAGGTTTATGGCATTTCCCCACCAGCGGCAGACGATGCTGCGTGGGGACCAGACTGCGACATCCTCTCTCAAACGCCTTTTGCTTTACAATACACAAATGTCCTCTTGATTTAAATGGGACTGGCTGTTCTTTATGAAGAAGGGGGGTGGGGGCAATAGAAAACACTCTGCTGTTTTTAACCTTCAACTTCATGTCTTGCCAACAGTGGTGCCTGTATAAATCATATAATTAACTCTAGGTTGTGTAGCTGCAAAACTGATGTGGCAGAATTGACTTATACTAAGCATTACCATGGCTTAATTAGCTCTGCTTTAGCGCTGAGATGTTTTTGTCAAAAAAAAAAATCTGATTAGGACAAGCATTTTAGATTGTACATTTGTGTCTGCAAATGAAGAGGGCAGAAAGGAATGTTTGTTCTATTAAAAACAAATATATTCTTTTATCTTCTTAAAGTAAGTTGTAAAGCTAGAGTCTGTATCTGAAGGTTGTCTTCCAGAAGTTTTTAATTTAGTTTGTGCGTGATGGAAATACGATGGAATCATATTTCTAGCTTGAAGAGAATTTTGGAATACTTTCAAGGAAGCAAAAGTGGCCAAATCTCTGCCAGCCCCATAAAGAGATTTTAATCACCAGTAGCAGAGAAGTTCTGGCTCTGTGCCTATCTGTATTATCAAGTATAATTGGCTTTGTCATTTGCTCTTAGGGTCAGAGGTCCTGTCTTGCCCGCATCACTCAATGCTTTGAAAAGTGAAGGGAAAGTGAATATGTTTCCACCGATAATGGATGTGGAATTAGCAGCTGTTTGTTCTAACTCGGTGATAATTTCTTCTGTCTTGGGGCTTTCCTCCTCTCTGTTAAAGCTCCCATACTGCCCCCCTGGTGGCTGGTTATAAATCTATAGGACCGTGGTTCAGACCTGTTATCCCGTTCCTGCTGGCGCTGGAGGTGGCTTTTGGGCAGACCTTGCCTGAACTGGGGGGATGCTGTGCTGACCTCCTCGAAAAAAAGGCAAGTGTGCTGCTGACTTCAGTGGTGCTGGGAATCCATCCTGCATTTTTGGGAGCCCTCTTCTGTTTCAGCAAGAATATTTAAGTGCATGAGGTGAGGTCTAGAGCTGGTAGAAAGTATTATTCTGTAGGAGCAGTGTAAATTCATACAGCTAGTGGGGACTGCCCTGAGCAATCCTAACACAGCACTTGGCTTTCATCTCTCACATGATCAATTTGGTTCCTTTTCCCTATACCCTGGGTACCACCTATCTCTGCTTGAACCATGTGGTCCTGTTCCTCCAAATTCGTTTACAGAATAGGGTAGGTATAGAATGATTTCAGTTTTTTCTCTTTCTGATACTCTTTAGAGACTGAATAACTGCAGTAGAGGAATCTCACCTCCTAAAGCTCAATGTTATATACAAAGAGAGAATTGTGGGGTCAAAATTTTTTTTAAAAATCAGAGTTTTACTAGGGCTTTCAGAAGGACCAGGGGTTTATTCTGTATCCAGTACCCAACCCACCGCCTGTTTACACTTCTAGCTTCTTAAACGTTCGAAGCGCAACCCACACAGCAATAACAGATACTTCACTTTCCCAAAGATGCCACATCTATTAGCCCGCACATCAATAACTTGGGCTTTTGGTCATGTGTAGCCAACAGCACATGGCTTCAGGAAAGAACTGGAAAGAAGCAGCTGTGTGTTTCCTTGGGGACGTCTGCTCTCAGCCCGCTCCACCTGCCTCACACCAGCGCAGATGCTTTATGGGTGCCCAATTTGGCGAAGCACTAAGCACCTTTACCTCCCACTAGGCATGCGAGTTCAATCACTTACTGTTGTTTCAGCAGCTGCTCTCTGAGTGTAAAGGAGATATAGCTTCCCCAAATATCTAGCTAATGCTTCTTCCTTGCTAGGGGTTGCTAAGTAGCAGTTTCTGTCAACCTCCTATCTGGTATCAAAACCTAAGAATATAAATCCTGTGATTTGCTAAGACACCCCCGACGAGGAAATGGCTCTGATTCCTTCAACATGCAGAAAACTAAAAAACTGCTATTGCTAGGGAAAAAGCGTTAACATTAGCATTTAGAATCTGGGGAGGAGAGGCCTCTTCCACTTATTTTCAGGAGAATAATTTAAGAATTGCATTAAAACAGTCTAGTCTACATGCAAATTTGATTTTTGACCTTTTGTGCTAATCAAAAGCCATGGTGCTAAAAAGCTGTGTACATTATTGCAGAAAGTATGGAGTAGAATTAACTAATATACCTTCAATATGGTTGTAACAGATTTGAAGGTTGTTTCACATACTTCACTATATGGGGATCAGGATCTAAATCACTAGAAATGCTTCAAGTAGCAATTATTAACTCTTGATGGAGATCCTGGTGATATGTGTAGTATACTATGGGTATTAAATGTAGCGAGCAGTTTTGGTGGCTGTGTGAAGTAGGGATATAATATAATAGGCCATAAGGACTTGAGGAAATTGCATGCAAAGTGATTTTAAATAAACTGGGTACACTGTTAAACTATTAGGGCTACTCTTTCAAAGTATTTAAACCCCAACTGAACTCTGTTCCTAATGCAATTCACCGAGAATTTCTGGACACGGGAGGAGCATTTGCAGGATGAATTACCCACCAAAAAGCACAGGTCGTTCACACACGCACAGGCTTCTGCTGCCACACACACTACACACCAGAGAGTGAATTTTAGACTCACAGTTAATTTGGTGCTTCTTATAAAATCCATTACTGGCACAATCTTTTTCCCAGTGTTATCCCAATATCCTTTTGCTTCTTCCATCGTGAGAGGAGTGAAAGGCTCTTTCCAGTCTAGGAAATGAAATCACAAAACCGTATACTGTGTTTATTCATATACATTTTCCATGGAGGATCTAGCAAGATGACGGGTAAACTGGAGGAGGAGAGAGGAGGATGGGGAGAGCTGTCTGGACAGTCAGGGCTGCCGGCACAGACAAATGGGTCCCGAGAAACCCCCTGACCCCCCTCATTTAGCAAAGATCATGGAGGTCACCCCTGAGCTATCCCAGCTATTAAGCAAGTTGGCGTACCTGAAAAGACTGGCAGTCTTCTACTTGACCACCTTTCCAAGGTTTTTCCAATATGTTTGTTTCTGAAACCCAGAGTCAGTAAGTACTTCTGGGGGGGCAGGGACGGCCACTCAGCCATCTGTGGCAAGATATGAAGTCCGTGAGGATCTGGAATATGGAAGTGAAAATAATTTCCACCGTCATATTTCTTTTCAGTTGCAAGAGAAGGTTTTTGGGTTTGTTTTTTTTTTTTGAGGAAAAAATAGGAAATCTAAGAAGGAGTGAAATGTAATGCAGAAAGCTTGCCAAAACAAAGGTGACCAAACCAACCCACCCAGCTACAGCTGGGTTTTGAAATTCCAGACTTTGCAACCTTTTGCATCAACAGCTTAAATTCTGCTGATGCACAAGATAAAACACGTTCTTCCCATTTATGCACTTCTCAATGCTGATCATCCGAAGCGTTAATAACTCAACACTTCAGTAACACAGCGTCCTGATCTTTTAACTGCAAAAGAAGCTGTTTTGCTGTCCCCTGAATTTATGAGGTCTGATTTCCTACGGATTTGTGCTTTTACCGTCTCCACCACCGTAATCCCAGGCTTCCCCAATGTCCTTTCTGATCCACCCAGCCGCCACACGACAGTCTGTGCCATGTCCTGTCCAGAGTTTGTGACTGCTGCTGCCAAAACCCCACGTATCAGCTGAGTCGGTCTGCCCTGACCTCGGCGAGGACAGATGCTCAGAGCAACGGTACAAACCACCTTTGCTTAGGGAACCAGACCAGTTCTTGCCTCCCTCCCCTTCCCCTGCGAAAAATAAACCGAGATTGAATGTCACTGTCACTTTTCACACAGGAGTGCTCTGTTTTCGGTCGGCTCTGCTTTTAAGATGCCGGGCTGTGCGGTCACAGTGACAAATGGAGAACCCCACTCAGAGCTCTCCGGACGTACCCCTGTATAAATCAAAGCGAGTGGACCTGATATTTCCCTTGCAGCGTGTTCTGCTTCTGATGGATTCTCAATTTTGCAACAAACTGCATTGTGCACTCGGATTTAAATGTGTATCTGCTGCTTTTCCCCGGCAATAAGGAAAACTTTAAAATCAATTCAGTCCTTACACTCCGGCAGAACTTGGACTAAAATTGGATGGCTGATTGTTACAGAATAGGAGGGTTATTTAAAATAACATGTTCGTGAGACGTCTGGCATTTCACACCCACTGTTAAAACGGGGTTTATCTCATATTTTTAATTTCACCTATGTGAGATACAGACCTGCAGGTTGAATGCTCAGTCATACCACACCGACAATGAGCTAAACTTGTTGCTTGTGACGGCTTTTTTGGTAAGCAGTGTGATTTTAGGTCAGATGTGGATAAACAAGTTGAGAAAACCCTACTGCTTCGGTTGACTTCAGCTAACGCTGTTGTGAGTTATCTCAGCATCGAGTCTAGGAAAAGGAGCTGCATCTGCCCTGAGAGGGTTTCCAGGCCAGAAAGGTGGGAGGTCGGGAGAGGTCCCGCCTGCCTGAGACCTCTCACACCATTGCACTCTCAAAACCCCGATACCCATAATTTTTTTTCTTGGCTACCTATCCCATTTAATTCCTAGAAACTTCAGTGATCCCAGAACCTGCACTCAGAGAAATTTGTGTAGAGCTGAGGCATGCCTTTTAACCAATAGATTTTTGTAAACAAACACATTTGAGGGCAGAACTGGATCTATTCAGTCTGTTTTCTAATTGACTAAAGTACTACAGGACTGGGATCTTTTATCCCCCTCCTTTTTTTTTTTTGCTTCTTTATTTTCCCTATTGGGAGGAGTAAGAAAATGATGGGTGACGCTTTCGGAGTCATTCAGCGATTTATGAACACAAACTGCTTTTCAGTGCAACACTTGCACACATTTGTTGCTTATGTGCTCCTGGAAGTCTCACCCTTGCTGTATATTGAGGGGATTATGTGAAATATTAACTTATCTTTTCAAAAATTAGATTCAGGGAGTTTTGTTTTATGCTCCTTTTTTTATGCCAATACTTTTGTTCCTGGAAATTCTCCACAAGTAAATGGTATACAGGGATTTTACAGCCTGCAAGATAGATAAGTCCCCATTTTCCCTCTTCAAACAACCCCAAAGCTACTGCCAGAAACCCAATACACAGGTGGTCTGCAACTTGCAAAACATGATCTAGTTTATTCTGGTTCCCTAAAGCAAAACAAAAATGAACAAAACAAGTTTACTTGTGTCAAATATTTGCACAGTTTTGTGGTAAACACTTGGTTTCCTAATTCCTATTTGTGTTTTTCAAATAGATTTTCTTTTCCTCCCCAAAAGCACAACGTGGATGCTTTTGGAAGCCTTATTTGTCTGCAGAGTGCTGGGGCTCAGTGGCGCTGCGAGGACCGAGCCATCATCCCTGACCTGGGTGTAGCTCTCACGGGGAGCGGGCAGCATCTCAGCCCTTCGGGCCGCCCTGCTGGAAGCGGCAGTGAGAGGTAAGCTACACATTTCGTTTGTGTGATGAAGATAGAGGCTTTCCAGAATTTGACCCGAGAAATGTACTTTTCCCTTTATGTTTCTCAATCACCAACTCAAAGCCAAGCGTTATCAGGGTCAACTATGTTCCAAGTCACACAGTTAATGACAGCAAGAAATGCCTTTTATCCCCCTGCCTCTCTTTTGCCAAAAAGTCACGCTCATTCCTTTTGAAATAAGGCTGTGATCACTAGAATTTAAGTGTCTGTTTACTCCAGGAAATGCTACTTGAGTTCACTGTATTGGGAGATGACAAGGTGTTCTGCAAAGCCCTTGTTCACTCTGGATCCTACTTGTCTTCAACAGGCTAAAGGAAACCTGGCTATCTATTCCCATCTCTGCAGCTGAGATGCTCTCGAAGGTGGTGGTCAGTCCATTAGTGCTTGTAGAAGGGATGATATTTTTGGAAAGTGAAGACCCTGCTGCAGGGATGACCATGGGTGACCGATGGAAATCCACGGAGATGGGAATGAACCTAGGTCTCACTGTCACCACAATACACTGCAAATCTACCTTTGAACAAAAGATCAGTGGCAATAATGAAATTCAACAACTGAAACATGAGGCTTCATGGATAAAAGTCATCTTTACGGGGATTTGCAGTGTAAAGTCTGTGCTTCGCCTAAGTACTGATTTGATTACCTAAATCATGTACAATCATAGAGCAAATCTCACAAGTTAATTTCCCCCCCCAGGAAGCATAGAAATGTAAAGGCTCATACTCCAGACTCTCTCAAACTCTTTTTGTCAGCCACACGCACACAAAGAGTATACAGTGCTTAAGAGCACGTGAAATCTACTCTTACCTGTATATATGTGCTGCACGTAATCAGGGTGCTTTTTAGCAAACATGTCCTTTATCTTGTTTTTTTGGTCAGCCTTGACTTCTGTCACAAATGGTGTGTACATAACCGAGAAAGATTCTTCTCTAGTGATGGCTTCTTCAATCATAGCCTAAAAAAGGCAGAGAAATGCTACATTTCATGTCGGTTAACGGCTAGTTAAAAAAAAAAAAGAAAAATAATTACTTTCACAGATGATATTTTCCTTTTAATAATTGCACAGTCATGCAAAGATAACATATTTTGGTCTTGAATATTAATTAGAGGGGAATTTAAATTAGTTCCAGAAAACACTGCCTATCTATACTCAGAAAATCAATTTAATGGAGAAAGAACATTTGTAAACAGTTTTCAGTGCAGCGAGCCTATGTCTTCAATGAGGAGAGAAGTATTAGATAAATTATCTTTTAGATGAAAAGAAAAAGTGATTCCATGCTCTCTGAAGGTCACATCTTTCATCTGAGGGTTTTATTCAGTCCTTGGGAGCTGGTTAAACAATACTAAGCATTCGTATTACCCCTTGGGTTGGCATGAATCAGACACTGTGTCTATACGGAATATTAGTCTTAAAATATTGCATTTAAACACCATTTGCATTACGAGTGAAATTCACTCCTGTGCAGAGGGCAACACAAAGCTTATGAACCTTGTCATCCCTTAAAAATGAGTCAAATGATGCATTGTGCTGGTCTTATGTGGAGAGGTGGATTTCACACTCAGTGGACCCCAATGAACTGGGGCTGGAACTGCCAGGAGGAGCTACCAGCCTGGAAACAGCCGTGCTTGGTTCTCATCGACCAGAGCAAGGGAGGTTTAGCTGCAGTTCCTCCTGGCTTGGAATTTGGGCAAGACTACGTTCAGCGCTGCTTCGGCTGCATCTGTGGCTAACAAAGATTTTGCCTTCCTGACTTGGACAGTCCTTTCTGGAAATGGGGAGAACTGCAAGGTTTCATTGCTGTATCTTGACAAAAGCGTAAACGTGGTTAATAGTGACCATACTAACACAAGGTTAATAGAGGTGGTCAGAAAAGCATGAGAGGAAAAGATATATATTTTTTAACAGGGTGTGTGAATCTCCCAGATCACCTTATACACCGAAGTGATTCACAGAAAGTATCATTATGGGACTAGCTCGGGGTTTTATTGACAAATCCTCACTTTTGTTCTCCAGTCCATCCTCCACCTATGTAAAATTATCCAAGACATAGTGTGCCTCTGTGAGTCATTTGTTTCGCTGACAACTGCTCCCACCAACCCAGAACGGAAAGCTGAGAGTGCCAATGAGTTAAGTATCTATGTCCTTCTCCTTAATGGCTTCAGACAACAGGTCCTCTCATATGGGCTTGTGCCATTTTATTTCCATCCTGTTGATTGGTATGGGTTGTGCAGAAATACCATAGAAATGCTATAATTGTTTTGAGGAGATGTTGGGATAGGCTGCCATACACGTTCCCTGAGTGCTCTTACAGTGAATACTCTGCCTGGATGTCGAGGGTATCACTGGGGATTTGTTTATATTTCAGATCACTATATTTAGCCAGCCCATTATCCTGCATTTACCGGAATGGAAGCAGTCTGGAGCGGGCAGTATTTAGCCCTGGAAAATTAACAAGCTTGAAATGTGTGTAATAGTATCATGACCACCCGGGGCAGTAATAACGTCCCCCCGCAACCCCGTGAGGAGGAGTTCCAGCTTTCCACAGGCGCAGCCGTGTTGTCTGTGGTTAATGCCACAGATCTGGAGGTATCAGACCAGAAAATGGCAAGTGTGTCCTCCTGCCAAGATCTCGGGGGCCCGTGAATGGATCTGTGCCTGTTCCTCCCTGCGGGAATACTTACCAGTCTGCACTGACTTATAGAAAAGCGATTTTCGGATTTCATATTTCTATGGACTTTAATTATCTTGTCACTCAGGCCCCTTAGAGGATCAGTAGCAAAACAATGGTACCACCCTAGCTTTCCAAGGGACATTTTTGAAAAAGCAGAGGCCTACTTGTTCAAGTTTTACTGAATTTCATGGGTAAATATAGGCACAGAATTAGGTCAGCCCTATTTTGTGTGAGATGGTGGGCATTCTGCCAATTTTCTAGAGCTTGGCAGCCATTTCCTAATCTGGATTAATATGAGCATGTGACTGTGTTTTTGGGTGTATCCATACACTTCTCATTTAAAATATATAGAGTGAGGCAGCAAGGTGAAAACGTGAGAGGTTGGACCAGACAAGCCCTGTAGTCTGCCTGCAAAGCTCACTTTTGGCTTTATCATCCTCAAGAACAGTTCAAAGTCATGCCTACAGTATCTCTGCATCGCCGTGTACCCATGGCTGCTCTGCACAGCATGCAAATAGTGACTAGCTCAGAGGGCAGTAATGGTAAAATGTCAGCCAACGGGGAAAAGAATAGATCCGTTGTTTCTGGTCAATACTGCTACTGAAGGTATTATTATTACCCAAGAGCATTTTTTTTTCCCCCAAGCTACTGACCCTGGACATCGATGCTATTTGTTTTATTATCCTCTTGGAATTTTATGGGGTAAAGTCTTTAAGGATATAAAACTTCAGCCCATAAAAACTTTGGAGGAGAAAACTTTATACGATGAAATCCATAAGGATTTTTCTGCTTAAATCTTTATGCACTGAAGTCCATGCCCGTGGATGAATACCTGGCAACGTGTCCTGGAAAAAGGGTTGCCTACAGAACATCATTTGTCGTGCAGCTACTCAAGTTACAGTCACACTGTGGAGAAGATTGCAAGGGCTTCAATGGAATTTTAAGATAGCCATTGCAGAGAGGACAGGACAAGTTTTTTTCCCATTTGCATGAGTTTTGGTGTCTTTCCATCTGAAGGATCCTCTCTTTAATGTTCTCTCAGATACATTAGGGAGGATGGTGCTGTTCTGACCTCAGAGTGGAAGAAGTGTCAGGCTCTTTCATGAGTATGGGGGTAGCAGCTAAACTGATAAAGATGATAAAGAAAGATGATTTTTTTTGCATGTCTTGCAAATGAGCTCTGCAGTGATATCTCATCACATGATGCTACACTCCAGCCTTCAGTTTCAGCAGAGTTAGAAAAAGTGAAGTCCTTGAGATGACCTTAAACCACAAGAAAGAGCTCCTCTAATGATGTACAGTAATGCGAGGACTACGATTGACGTAAGTCCATTGAATGTGGTGGTTTACCTCAACAGTGGACAAATTCTATCACTTCAGCGAAGATGCAACAACTCGCTCAAGAAGAAGCTGCAGAATAATCTGATGATAGGGAAGATTTCTTTTTGTAGTTATGGGTCTGACTCATGCTCTGCTATGTCAGGAGGTTTATAGCTCTGTTTTGGAAGTGTGGGGAATCAGAGAAAGTCTGCAGAGAAACCATCTGGAGACAAAGTGTCTCAAGGAGTATTTATATTGTCAACACTTCTTTTAAAATAGCAATTAATTCTTTCATGAAACATGAGCGTTCACAAGGCTTGAGGGGTGTACATTGCTATCATGACAATTAAGAAGCCAAAAGACATTCCTAAACAACAAACTTTGTTTTGATCAAGGGTTTAAACATATATTTGACCTAACAGCACATACTCCTCTTCTCCGAGCAACTTGGCTCTGCAATATCCTTACATTCTGCCATATCTAGTAATGTTACATTCCACAGATCTTTTAATAAAACTTAAACTTTAGCCTAAACAATCTTATATTGTCCCTTCAACACACACAAAATTCTGCTAAGAGCTCATAAAATGAATAGGTAGATGCACAAGAAACAAAGGTTTCCCATGCCAACTTTTGATGGCAAATGATATAACTACTTCAATATTTTTATGAAGCTCTTGCCATTTTGCCTGCTTAGAGCAGACACAGAAGAAGAAAAATGGCACTGTATCAGCAACAGTGACAGTAGTTTTCCCTGCTACAGTCCCTAACCTTAATCCTCTTTAACTACAGAAAGGTTTAATTTGCAAAATCCAATTATCTTGACATCTAGAATTAGCCAAAAATTTAGATATCTTTCTAGTGCCTTATCTTGCAGCTGCAGTGCACACTCAGCCACTGTCTCATTTACAGTGCAGCAGGAACTGATGCTTTTTATTGATGATTTTTATTAATGCAATGATATCAGTCAGGGTAAAGCCGTTAGCCTCTTCTATGAACTGCTTCCACTCTTAGGCTGGTAGTCAGAATTATGGGTGCACTGCGGTGCGACCTATGCGCTTTTCTCTATATCTTTCCAACCATAAAGAAGTATCTGGCAGCCCTGCCACTAAGTCTGTTGCTGTTGTGATATGAATATCTTCTCACCAGCATGATCTTCTTACATCATTTTTATTTTTTTTTCTGCAGGGAAAATAAGCAGACAGAATGCCAGAGCATATCCTTTTCTCAATATGTTTATGGTATGAATAAATCATGTATTATACAATAGATGAGAACTTTCTGCTTATCTGCCATGTAATGCCTCTCCATTAATGTAGGTCACATCAAATATCAGCTTATTTAGGTTCTTACGTTATTAACGTATTTAAGTCTCTGCGAGTTATTTTGTATGCAGTCTATTTTGAAAGTGGATTTGCAGAGCACCACAGCGATAGGTCCATGTCTTCTGCTGACTTCCGAAAGGCAGAGGCAGACGTGCTGCAGATGGGTTACCTTAGACGTCAATGTCTGTTTGATACTCCAATAAGTATCTCTTTATGTTTTGGAAGAAAGGAAATCCATGCTTTATATCTTTCCAAAGAGATTACTATTCATTAAAGAAAAAACCCCAGAATACATAAAGTGTGGAAAAGGCTGGAGGCTGCTCTGGAAACTCCCTGTCCATGATGCTGGCAGGTGGGAATCATAGAATCATAGAATGGTTTAGGTTGGAAAGGACCTTGAAGATCATTGAGTTCCAACCCCCCTGCCATAGGCAGGGACACCTCCCAACAGACCAGGTTGCCCAAGGCCACGTCCAGCCTGGCCTTGAACACATCCAGGGAAAGCAGGGATGGAGCAGGAATGTGGAAATCCAACCCTGGTTGGGGGAAACTCTGTCCACAAGCCCATCCTCTGGTTTCACAAACTCATGTGCATGGAGAGTGCCACAAGACTCCTCAGCTCTTGCTTGCTACTAACTGAGAATCTTACAATTTCATCCCAGCACAGGGGTAAATGTGAAGGATTTCAGTGTTTCGTTGCTATGGTGGAGCAACCCTGAGACCAATGAAACAGAGGTTATATATTTTCCCCAACATAAGAAGGACACGGACTTGCTGAAGCATGTCCAGAGGAGAGCCACAAGGATGATCCGAGGGCTGGAGCACCTCTCCTATGAGGAGAGGCTGAAAGAGTTGGGGCTGTTCAGCCTGGAGAAGAGAAGGCGCCGGGGAGATCTTATTGCGGCCTTCCAGTCCCTAAAGGGGGCCTACAGGAGAGCTGGGGAGGGACTTTTTACTAGGGCATGTAGTGATAGGACGAGGGGGAATGGCTTCAAACTGGAAGAGGGCAGGCTTAGATTAAACATTAGGAAGAAGTTTTTCACTTTAAGGGTGGTGAGGCACTGGAACAGGTTGCCCAGAGAGGTTGTTGAGGCCCCATCCCTGGAGGTGTTCAAGGCCAGGCTGGACGTGGCCTTGGGCAACCTGGTCTGGTGGGAGGTGTCCCTGCCTATGGCAGGGGGGTTGGAACTCGATGATCTTCAAGGTCCTTTCCAACCTAAACCATTCTATGATTCTATGATGATTTGCTTTGCAAGGCTGATCCAGAGTGTTGACAAGGTGAGCTGCTGCTACTGCTTGAATTACAGTCTGTTGCCATCAGTAGCTACCATGTGTTTCTGTACCAGGCGGGAGCTCCAGCTCCAAGATTCCCTGCGGAGGTGGCTCCTGGCCTGGGCCACCTGCCCTTGGGCCAGCTGGGGCCCTGTGACTCCCCGGGACGCTGTGCTGTGAGCAGAGCTGGTTTAGCGGTGCAAGCCAAGCTCCCGTGGATAGTCAGTGTGACTGCCGTGGCCCTTGGCCACTGGGCTAGCCGTGGCGCAGACATGCTTCCTTGGCGTGGTGACAGAGGCAGACACAAATCTTCAACGGGGCAGTGAGGCAGAGGATGCAAACATCAAAGAACCGCCCCCACGAACGGGCCAATGATCCTCTAAAGGAAGCTATTGGCCAAAACCACAGCTTTTAAGCAGTTTCATTAATATTGCCTCTTTCTTAAGGATAAGAGAGTTTTCACGGTGAGAAATACCCTAATTCCACTAAGGCAATTCACGGTGACTGCTCCGAGCAGCAGCACTGCCCTTCCAGCCCCGGGAGAAGCCTTTCGGCAGCAGAAGCTCTCAGCGGGTGTGGGGTGAGCTCCGCACGGCTCCTGCTATGTCAGGAATGGGTCACAGTTCAAACAGCAGGGTTTTTTTGTGAAAGGGGATTATAAACCGTGCACAGTTGAACAGCTTTGGTAGTCCGGGCTCAGAGAGACATCTTAACTCAGAGAGGCAGAGCTAAATGTTAAGCATCACCCAGTGCTTTACGCGAATGTAGTCAGACCCACCGGGCAACACCTGGATGCTGCATCCATCTGGTGCTTCAGGCAGGTGCTTGAGAGACAGGGAGTGACCCTGGCGAGGAAATACTCCTGGGAGAAATGTGGGATCCTTGCTGTAGGGGCTTTGCAGGGCTTTTAGCCCAAAAAGAGAACAAAAAAAGGAAAAGAAAAGGAAACTAAAATGGAGAAACTCACTGAAGGAAATGTCAGTCCTTCCTAACACTGAGCTCAACATCTTTTGGGAACTTGACTAAAATGTGAAGAGATGAATCAGACAGCCAGAGATGGTGACTGATGTGGTTAGCCTGTAAAATGGACAGCACTGTTCAAAGGGGCACCGAAAAATCATGCCTGAGTCATTGCAATAGCAAACTACTTTATGTGGCTGAATGGCGGCTAATTTAGTAGAAGACAAGTTGACTGTATATAGAGATGTTTCTGAAAAGTGACTTTATCTCTTTTTGTGTGATGTCCTCTGTAGTTCTTCAAGAGCAGATGTGCAGATGGAAAGCCACATAACCAGTAATGATCCTGGGAACAGCACAAACCTCTGCCTGTAGCTTCATCTCCCCGAAGAAAGGAGATGGTATACAAAGAAAGGGAAGACGATAATGAATGTGTAACTTCTTAAGGACCTTTGCAGCTTGAGGGAACAATAAGGGCCCGAGAACAGCACAAAATGGCTGGTTTTCTACGCTGATTTCTCAGGTTTCCTTTGTAAATCTTAAGGCTCTGCTTTGCAAGCCAGTAAAAGCCAGAACGAATGGAAAATTCTACTTGGGAAATACACACGCTATTTTTGAGTCGCCCTGTAGGGTTTTTTAAATGGTTTGGAGCTTTGCTGGCCAGGTTGTTCCTGTTGAGCATCTTTGAGACATGATTTATGGGCCTCTGTTAACAGTTAAAACCCTAATTGGGCTGGTATTTTGCTTCATATTGGGATTTCAACAGCTACCAACTACAGCAAGGTATGTGTAGCCTATTACATTCAGCTACTATTAAATAAATCCATCTTTCCTGAAATTAGGGACAATTAATCCATCTGTTTTAATAATGGTGACATTTAAATTAGTAACTTCTCTTAGCATGTAAATATAAGTATGATTCAGGCAACAGTTATTCTACCATGAATGATTTGGTACCAGAAAAATAGAAGTAGGTAGAAAATATGTGGAGGTAGATATTATTAAAGAAGAAAGAATACAAGAAAAATGTTAAATTCCTTGGGTTTGTACACGTAGAATTGTTTCTGGAATGGAAATATCAGCAATAACAACAGCAATAAAAAGCTCCCAAATCAGTATCAACATGATAGAAACTCCCTGTTATGTTATTTTGTTTGCCTTCTCAATCCAGTTTTCAATTACTCCATATTTTTACTAGTGTAGCTGACAGCAGAATGAAGCTGATTTTTGCAGCTGAGAGTTATGTCTTACAAATAGTGTATTCCAAAGCCAGACCGGTCTGAATCCCTGAATGGCATGCATACGAAGAGGCCCATTCTGCCCTGAAAAAGTAATAATAATTTTAATTTTAACAAGTTGCTTCAGCCATGATGCAATGAGAACAGATGAAACCCATGAACCGGTCAGAAGCTGCACTGAGATCATATGGATACCAGCGCAGTGTCTTCAGAATGAACTGATCTTCCTGCTTATGGGCCAAAATCTTTCTGTTCTTCTAATGTGTGGGATGAGGAAAATCATTACATCCCAATTTTCCACCACAAAATGAAAAGCTCAGTGCTTTAAGACAAGTGTTGTTCTTCAAAATGGCCATAGATACAGAAAAGCGAGGATTACTTATTGGTTTTTGTGAAGAGGTGTAAGAGAAATGTTATCTCTTTTCTGACAAGAGAAAATTCAATAATTAATACTTAAAGCAGCAACAGGCTCCACAGACCTCTGAGACAATATAGACTGACACATATTAGGCACTGATGTCTGCCTGTACACACAACAGTCATTGACCTCAATGGGATTTTCCCCCAGATTTGATTAAAGAAGGGACTTTTCTGCAGCGAAGTGTGGCACAGCATGATCTGCGAAAATAGCCTCAAGAATTAATGAGAAAGACATTTTCTCAGCGATATGATGGCCAGGCTGCCCAGAGAGGCTGCCTGTCAGCTCCTATCAGTCATCCCATTAGGAGGATTGCAAAACATCCCTGCCGTTGCCAGCTTGGAAACCACACGCTCCGTAGCAGGACACGGGTCAAGCCTGAGCATACAAGACTGCTGACGGGCCCGGTCACCGGCGGAGACTGCGGAGGAGGTTTTGGCTACCAAGAGCTTTTTCCTTTTAACTTTCTTGCCTTGGATCATCACCTCGCAAGGTGTGAGATAAAGCTGAGCTCTAAAGGAGTTGACAGCGTTCATCGCCGCGCCGTAGGTGTTCAGCCACCTTGCAGGGCTGGGTTATCATTTGCTTTATTGTGAGATGTGTGTACCGCTCTGTGCTTGCAACAGCCCAGATTTTTGAAATGGAAACACCTGATGTTCATAACAGCAACGAGAGAGCAAAACAAATGCCTGAATACCCAAACCTCCATGTCAGCCAACGCATGTGCTACTGGAAGCTTTCTCTGTGACGTTGAGTTTAGCTGACAGAAATATTCGCAGAAACACAAATTTGTGAGCTCCGTGTGCAGCAATCACAGAGCCAGTGTTTTCCATGTGCTAAGAGCAGCTCTGTGATGGCTGCAATCTTGGCCAAAACACTGGGGTTGAACTGGAACTAAAGCTAAAAGCCCGGTTTGCTCTGATGCAAATCAAAGGTCTCCATTTGAGCTGTAGCGAATAAACTTTGGCTACGTTATGGAATCAAGGCTTTTAGTACAGATGGTTAGGGAAGCATACAGATATGAACCTACAAGCTTTAAAATGCCTTCCTGGGGTTGTGTTAGTTTCTGCAACGTATGCATTGCCGGCGCAATGGCACTTAGTGTAAGACTCGGGCAAGTTGGGAATGACTTTGGGTATAAGTGCATAACGGACGCTTGAGCCGAACCTTTACTACATGATAGGCCACATGGTTTTCACAATGGAATAACACAAGCAATTAATTTTGTAGTGTGCTAATGAGTTAAGCCTGAGATGTTTATAAATCAGGTAACAAAGGCACTTTATACTAATATTTCTGTGCCAGATATCGGTGAAATCGGGCTGTGACTTTCAAGATATTTGCAAAGTTTGTCTTCGACAACGTTGGGCATTTTTGACATTGCAGTATGGGTGTGATATATTTATACTCATGGAATGAAACACCCTGCTTATATTGCACAGTTTTTAGCCAGTGGAAATAGTTTACAAAGGTGTGAGTAACACTGGACAGTTTGGAGAGGGACTCTTTCCATGGGATAAAATATCTCAAGTCTGTTGTTTGTTTCGCTATTACCAGCTGAGAAATTGCACTGCTGACAATAAATGCTAGGGAGCTTATCTGACTACAGTAATAAGTAAGTTTAAACTTTGTCTTGCTGCTACCACTCTGAAGATATCTACCATAATACATTTAATAACTTTCACATTATTATTTATTGTGATGAACTCTATTTAACTTGCCTATTTTTAATCTAATAGCCGATGCACAACTCATCCAGTGCATATTCTGTAGCGCGTTATGAAAAAAAAATCCCATCCATTTGATTATATGTTAACTTGGAATGTATATTTTCAATCCATGGAATAAAATATTTGAACAGAGGAAAAGGCCCAACTTACTGAATAATATTATCCATTGCAAATTACTTTTTCACCTCTCATCAGCATTATAACTTATCTCAGAGTGGAACGGAAGGCGGGTATTAATATTCAAAACCAACACAGGGCATTAGATATTACATATCACTGTACAGAAGATCCAGAAATAGATGATTTACTTTAAAGGGGATAATCAAAGAAAGCTAATCAAAAAGCTAATCAAAAAGAATATTTAAAGTTCCCTTGATCATGATCCATAGGTACATACACAGGGAGAAGATAACAAGTACCAAAGGATCTTTAAGCTTTCAGAAATGAATGCATAATATAAATTGCTGGAAGTTTGGACTGGACAAGTAAGATCCCAGTTTGTAAACTGGGGGTGAAACAGGGGACAACCATGCAACAAATCATGTTAGGTGGGTTATGCTATATATTCTCTTATTAAACTGTTTAAATGGGGATTGGGTAATTTTCTCAAAACCAGTCTCTGCTTTCCTCTTTCGGCACTAATGCAGGAAGGTAAGAGTGCAATTCCGTAGTGTTTTTGTGCAGGAAGTCAGATAATTCATCAATATGAGCCCATCTGGCCTGAAGAATCTGACAGCACAAACCTTGCAGTGTGCCTAAGAGGAGGTACAGTCGCATGGAACAGATTACTGCTGAAGAAGAGGAGATATGTAAAAGTTAATAATGAGGAGGGGAGCGATTTGAGGATGTTTTAAGAAGAGTTTAGAAGAAAGAGAACCCCTGGCAGTTGATGTCAGGGATAGAAGAAGTTCAAAGGAAAGTATAAAACCAAAATCAGGAGAAGAAAACCAAAGGAGATACAAGATAAAGAGTGCTCTGAGCATGAGGAATAGATCAGGAGAGAAAAAACAGTGATTTAGAAGTAGGATAAATAATAAAGAGCTTTGCAGATGTGAATTAAGGGCCTGATTTTTTTGCAGTAAAGACATCAGCTGAAGGATTCGAGTGGTCTGTATAATGTTTTGAAGCCATGAAAGAAATAGAAGACAGGCCGTGAGGAGGAAGTTTCCAGCAGTTAAAAGAATTATGAAAAGAAGAAACAAAAGTAGTCAATGACACACCGGAAGATTATGTACATGACCCACTGATCAAAGCAAAGAGCGACATACCTAATCTAAAAATCTTTCTTCACAGAAGTAGAAAACAAACCGTCCTGTTCACCATCTATTCCCTTCCTCCTCAGAAAATTTTGCTCACGGTTGTGAGCCAACGCTAGCGAGTTCTGGGGCAGAGGAGTAGTTAGCGAGAAAAGCGTGCATCAATAGCTGTTGCTTTGGTTACAAAGGCACATGAGCATGTATAGTCGTGACAAGTTATTTTCAGCTTTACACCGTGAAATAGAGAGAATATTAATAAAAAAGATTATGTTACCTCTGCTTGGTCTCTCTGTGGTGGAAAGTCCCAGTGCAGTGTCACATGCTACATCATCCTGCATAATTGTTGCCGTGTGCTCTAACGACATTGAAGTCACCCCTGATGCTGAGCGCACAGAACTCATCAGCTCGGGAAGGAAAAGGTTGTTACTGGTGCTGGGGATATATCTTCACAAACAGCGTTTCTTAAGTGCTAGCTATTAACTTGAGTGGGAGTGGTACTGGGCACCCAGCTGCCTCCACCGCGTGCGTGTCAGCATATAGATACTGCTGAATCCTTAGCCGAGCCCACGCTAAGGCATATGCACAAAAGGCACAAAATTGCAGAGCAATCTCTGTCTCCCAGCGAAAATCAAGCACGGTGGGGGATCAAACAAATGGTTAGTTCTCTACTGACATTTCAAAGCTGCTGCAGACAAAGTTGACAGCAGCTCAGGTTCAGGTGAAAGGCAGAGAAGGAGTGGGAATGGGGCACAAACAGCATGGTGGTGCCTCTTGGTACCATGGGGGTCCAGGGAGGCCCAAGCACGAACTCTCCGTCAGGAAGAGAAATGAGCTGTGAGCTCTGGACTGAAGCAGAGATGAAGCAGACTTCTACCACGGCTAAAATAATTTTGTATGATGATACTAATATTGTATGATGATACTAATACTGTATGGTGATGCTAGTGGCTGGAGGGGATTCAGTAGCCCCACTTCTGGTCCGGTTCATTCCCACCTTAGCCCAACCACAGCTTCTGATTTAGACTCCATGAGGAGGCATCGTGATGAATCTTGTCCTTCATGCCACTTTTTCGGCCCTGTTACAAGGCAGGGCAGTCTGAACCTCGGGGAGAGGACAGCTATGACAGCTCCTCCTTTAAAGGTTTATTCTTTGAAGCTTCATGTCCATGACATCAAGAAGGCAAGTCAATGGATACCAGTGCTAAGAGACAAAAAAAGACTTTCCATTCGAAGAAATGACCCCTTCATAAAACCTGTTTGTGAACTCAAGATTTTAAACGAGTCTGACCCAGTGGGGAAAAAAATCAAACTGTTCTGTACAGAAGAAATTCTCTGCTGGAAAGCATATAAGAAAGTTCACAGGCACTGCAAACACTAGCCCAGTGGGTAATTCTCTGAATGAGATGCACTTTGCACTCACAGCAGCACTGAAATTCAGCAGCTCCCGGGACTGAGATTTATTCCATTTTACCAATAAGAATGCAACTAATAATAGTTTTAAAAAAGGAAGATTTTACCGTGTGAGTGAAGGTAAAAGACCAGATTCTGATCTTTATTACTCTGGCTTATATCAGACATATTTTGCACCACTTCATATAAAGTACAGATGTCGTAGATGTTCTCACAGTATAAACCCAAAATAAATGGGATCAGAATCAGACTCTAAAATTTTATCACGAGACATATATTGTTCCTGGTATCATTAAATTTGTGATATGGACAAGGAGGACCTGAGGGCCAGGTCCACTCTGGGTCTTCCACCGCCTGAGGCCCAAACGCCGCATTCCCTCTGAAATGCAGATTGGTTGCATTGAAACCAGGGGGTGAAAGCTGGGACACCACTGGTAGTGATAAGCTCCAGCAGCAATAAGCCTCTCCCAGCAAAGGATCTATTATCCATTCGCCTCCAAGTCTGTGTGAGAGCTCTTCTCAGAGCAGAAGGGGGTACCCTTAAACTTAAATTTGTGCTGACGCAGCTGAACAGCCATCTCAAATAAGTATCACTCAAGAGACGAGTCTCGTTGAAGTCAATGGTCTACTCTCCACAGAAGTAATCTTTGTAGACTGGGTTCTTGCCTAGCCATCCTTCACGCAGCACTTTAGGTTCCTCTGGGACCATTTGTTACAGTCATTTTTTCCTCCCCTTCCGGTTGAAGAGTTTGGAAAGGTGTCAGAGGATTAGTATCATGCAAATTGCAAAAGGAAAGTGTCACTAAGGTAGGAAGACTTCACAAAAAATAGCTTAGGGGACTACACAGTATCCAGAATTAAATTTTATAGCAGTCCATAAAATTGAAGTATGAGCCAAGGGTTAACAACCTTGAATTTTGCCCTTAAAATTAGTCCAAGAAAATCTACTTCATTATAAATACGGTAGTACTATATAGTGTCCTGTTGATTGATATGCCCAAGAGCTACCTTTGTCGGCAGTCTTTTAAGCAGTAATCCTTCATTTTGGTCTTAATAGTGAGATGGGCACCTCCTTCCTCATTGGGCTATCAATTTTTACCTGCCAATACAGTTTGATGAGCTTGCTTGGACGCTGCTCGGTGCCCCCTGTCAGCCAGTACATATAGTCAGCAATCATGGCGCTCCTGATGACAAAAGCAGAATAAATGAGTGTACAGGGAGAGAAGGATGCATATAGCCATACTTAAAGGAGGTAATATTAAAAGAGGGTAACAGGAGGTTTGTATCAAAAGATTACACAGGACTCTCAGTCTTTGTCCAACTTTAAGACAAGCATTGGTAAACTTTTTTAGCTAACTAAACTATCTGCAAGCGAACAAGGCTGCATTTTCTTTTAATAGCTTTCCCATATTTTAGTCTGAGCACATATTTAATGACTGCTATACAATATTTCAGTCTGGCTTTTCCTTTTTTTTTTTGCTTTAAAGTATTTGTGGGTGAAATATCTTATATGTAAGTACATTTCTTCTAGGACAGCTTCAGCACATATAACGCCCTGTCGCTCGGCAGTCTGAGAATCACTTGTCTATGGCAAACTCAGACATAGTTCACCTTTGATTAAACTATATCTTAAAAAAAAAACCCTAAACCAAAAGTAATCAGCTATCTTGCTACCTAATTGAGTATGCTTTAGTACTCCCACTGTCTGTGACAATCATTGCATTACTCTTTCTAGACTGAGGGATATTAAGAAATTATTGTGCAATGGATATTAATGCAGAGTCTTCACAGACTTGAGAAAATCAGTTTGCTTTTATGGCTGCTTTTCCACATTGCTCTCCGTTTCCTTTCCTCTAGAGATTCCAAATCCAATTAAATGTGACTAGATGTAATTCCAAATTGTCACTTTAGTCAATTAAACATATAATAATCTTGTGTACCTAATTACTAGCACCAAAAGTTTATTTGTTGATGTAGTGCTATCAATGTGTACTTCTGCATGTTCTCCTTATCATTGCCTATATATTAATTGTGCTTTGACATTACTGTAAATTGAATTTGAAATTTCCCCCTAGTTAAAAGTGTCTCACAAACAGTAATCCCAATCCTGTTGTAATACCCTTTCAGAATGTACTTTCCAAGACGGTATTATGTTCTTAATGAGATATAACCAAAAATACACGGATTTAACAATAAACATTTCAAAACAGGCCCAGTATCAGGGGGTAACATATTGTCACAAACAGGAACTAAATCTTCCCTTAGATGTTCTCGTACAGCTCCCGTTAATTTCACTGGGAGAAAAGCAATTCAGTAGGATCCATGGATTTCTGCATAAGGACTGGATTTAGCCATAAGCTTTATCCAATGCTCATTTAAATCATTGGCAAAAATCCTCTTGACTAGAGTAGAACAAAGAGCAGTTTCTAATTGAACATCGTTAGCCCAGCCGGCACAGGATGAACAAAGGATGAAATCCTCATTGCCCTGAAAATCATTGGCGACACTCTCATTGACTCCAGATGGTGCCAGGGTTTAATCCCAGGAATGACACACGGATCCTGTGGATGAAGCAGAGAAGGTGAGCAAAGCATCCAGCAGTGCCTGCTTGACCCACTGCTGGCGATGGTTTTGGGGAAAGATGTTCACGGTGTCCTGAGGTGTGAAAGAGAAATAACCACGTGGCATAAAAATGGGGGAAGTCAAATCTGTCAGGTTATTCTGTACCTTTGGTCTTTTAGAGGTGGTCTACAGAGCTTTCAGCTCCTGTGACAATGGCAATAGCTGGTCCCTAGCAGCATATGTGAGCGGTGGTGGCCTCCTGTGGCCATCTCATCAGAAAGGGACTTTCAATCTAAATTTAGAGCAATTCTCAAGCACTAAAGCCTTGTTGATTCTGGAGTCAAAGGACATTTGCAAGTGGTCATTTACAATTTGGGCTCCTAGAGATATATCACCCCCCAACTGCTGTCATTTCAAAGATTAAAACTGGCAAATCCTTAACCCCGAGAATCACCCTGTCGGTGCCTGTCGCTGTGGGAGCGCTGCCGTGGGTCGGGCACAGTCAGATGACACAGAGACAGCCGCGGCGTGCTTTGCCATCCCTACTGCAGGCTGTGGACCGGAGAAGCAGGGCTCCGTCCCACCGGCAGCACAACACGGCATCCAATTTATGACCTCCCACTCCACGGTGGGAGCCAACGCTTTCTTCACCCAGCGTGGCACTGCTTTCAAAGGTGGAGATGTGCACAGAGCCCTGGACAAATCTGGAATGAATTCTCAGACAAGTCGCTTCGTCTTTGTTTCTCAGCATCAGCTGTAAAATGCGGATGATCATATTTGAATGATTTACCTCTTCGGTGTGCGAGTCCTCCTGGCACAATCTTTTGCTAATTCCTCGCAGCGCTGTCAGCACAATGTCGCTCTGATCGTGGCAGAGGTCTCAAGACATCGCTGCACTCCAGACAAACGCCTTTGCTCTTTATTCTTCGTTCTTAATTTGTTCTTATTTAAATAATCAGGAGCACACTTAGATTTCAAGCATTCGTGTTTAGTTTTTCAACATCTGCTTTTATCCCTGCTAGATTTCTCCCATGCAGCCGTGCATCACATCAGGAATGGCGAGGCACATACACAAAACCCCGCCGAGCCTTTCAAGTGCCTCCATCACAATTTTACTTCTCAGTTCCTCAGCCGTCGGGGAGCACACACAGGTCAGGACCAACGCTTGCTACTGTGACCTCGGGGCTTACCAGGGACTTAAAAAATTCCACTTTCAAAAAGAAATGCAAGCATTGAGGCTCCATGTGGATGGCCTATGCCCAGCCCCAAATGTGCTCAAGTCAGAGTGTTTTCTTTGAAGGCCTCCAAGGCTCAATTCACAGAACCAAAGTGACTCACGGAAGAGGGATGCAGGTGAAATTACGCTGTCTGAATATGGTTACAGGACTGGGCATTGGAAAATATTTAGGGGTCTAAACACTCAGAAGCCAAAGGACTGATTGAGATATTTAGGCGGGTTGAAAGCCTGGCTCCCACTGAAACACGTGAAGGCATAAAGCACCGAGCTGGGCTCCTGACTCCCAGTGAGTGCTGATCCACGTGGCCCACAGAAATCCAGGTAACAAAGACGTTCACTGAGAGACTGATGAGCCCGTGAGACACTCCAAAATGAGACTTAAGCAATGTATTATTGAAAGAAATAATATTTATGAAATTATTATTTAAGATCCTCAGTCAGTGACCAAACTCATTAACATCTTTTTCTCTCATCATGTTATCAACATGGCTGATGTATGAAGTATATCATATTAGCATATTATATATACGGTATATGACTTAGGATAGTATATACACAACCATTTAAGCGTTTCAGCGGTATGTAAGGGCCAGAGTAAGTCCTTCTTCCCACCTGCTGCAGCCATGGGTCCTGGGGAAACGGGAGCTTGTGAACAGCTGGATGGAAGAGGTTTCAGTACAGGTCAGTGGGGATCAGCGGTTATGTCACGTGGAGATGCCGGACAAGTGACGTTGGTCAGCAACAGACCTCACTTGGATTTGTACCTCTAGAGTCAACTAGAGTTCAACTTTGAACCTTCCCGAGTACAAGGAACATACAGTACAAAAGAATGGGAAAATATC
Source organism: Anarhynchus alexandrinus (assembly GCA_008711295.1). Lineage (NCBI taxonomy): Eukaryota > Metazoa > Chordata > Aves > Charadriiformes > Charadriidae > Anarhynchus > Anarhynchus alexandrinus. Next base: position 3,454,736 of record VUYV01000072.1, on the reverse strand, counting down.
TCCCATTTAGATCATGGAATGCATTTTTCTGGAGGAAATCACATGTTTTACTTTTACAGTTTTTAAAGATATTGGGATTAAACTCTAATGGTAAAGAACAAAGATACCTGCATTCTCTTCCTACTCCTGACACAATTGCTTCAGGTGATATTTAGAAATATTGGCCTTATATTTGCAGAACCACCTGCCAGTGCTGAGTTACTAATTTGAAATAATTAAACCATGCCTGAGCTTCAGGTGTTGCAGCCCACCAAAGAACTCTCTTTGACTCGAGAACTGAAGTAGTTCTGACAGCACACCTTAGGGGATGTCGGAGAAAACGTGACACTTCCTTCTCTCAAAACATGAGGCTTTATATTCAAAACATTTTTTTTTCCCCCTAGTTGCTAGTTTGGGCCAATATGAACTTCTATAACATAACCAAACCCATCTGGGTTAATGTAGTAAGCCTGGATCCAAAGGTGTCTCGCAATATCTGCTCAATCTGGCCACTTGGTGGTGCAGAACAATAAGATATATTTCTATACGTGCGAGCGAAGAGCACACCACAGATCCTGAACTGTCTCCCTCAGCCCATCTCCAGACATGCCCAGGACTTGGAATGAAAGAGTCGAAGGTGGCTTTTGCTGCATGACAGCTGCTGACACTAACAGCCAGCGCGCAGCCAAACCCTTCGCAGCAGCCACGCGAGTCGGTGACAAGAAAATGGATGGTATGGGCGTGAGAAACACGCGGAGTTTTCTGGAATGAACCAAAGTGTTACAATTTGCCAAAGAGGATGAGAAATTAGCATTGTTGCTAAACGCTTGTGTGTTCATTTGCCGCTGTGAGTGCTAGAAAAAAACAGAAGGGCAAGACTCAAGGTCAGCTCCTTCAGCCTTGCCCGCTCCCCTTGAGCGGCACAGAAAGGAACGAAGCCCTGAAGGGGAGAGGAGAATTTCTCCGCAGATGGCAGAGCCTTAGGAATAATCACAGCCTATGCACATTAGAGTAACTTTCACTCTTCTACACTATTCAGCCCCAATTGCTGCTAAGATCAGGAGGCTGATAAGTGGCAGAAAATTACCTTTGCTCCCTACTTCAAGTGATCTCACCTGGATCTGCAGTAAGTGGTGCTAAGAGAAGGCCTCAGCCACTGCCATGAGATGTGAGCCCCGTGCAGATCCACTGCTTGGAAAGGGTAAGTGTATCTCGATTTTTTTCAGTTTAACAGGGGCTTTAATATTCCTGATGCAAACACCTGGGTATTTGAGATGTCTAATACAATAGTACTGAGTCTGAGATACACGATGCAAAATAAACTGCTGCTCTCTTTTGGATCACCTTACTTGTTTTCTTCTGAGATTGGAAAAGGAAAGCAATGTTTATAACTGGAATAAGTAGGAGGTAGTAATTTTAATGCAATTATCTTATTTGAAAAGTGAACAAAATAATAACAGTTAATTTTTAAACATATCCATATATCCTAAACAAATGTAAACTTGTTACTTTGAAATTACGGAGACACTTGGAAACCATTAGATGGTTGAGAGACCATCAGATGATGAGAGTTAAACAGAAGTCCAGAATATTGAGCAGGAAGGAAATTACTCATGCCAGGTTTTGCCTCTGTGTACACTAGCCCCAAAATGGGGCAAAAAGTGTTCTGAGAATCCCTGTTATCTATGCATAACACCTTGCTGTTGCTAATTCCTGCAGAGGACTGGCTAAAACTTCCTTTTCAATGTTTCATCAGTGAAACTCAAACACACTGCGAAGCTGCTATAAAACTCTTCTGTCCTTCCAGACCCTTCCAAGTTGGTGGTGGGGTACGCTTGCTGCCTTTGCTGAAGTTTCTGGGTCATTAGCCCATTGCTAGAAAGCAGAAATAAGTTTCCTGCAAGGCAAATGGCACCTGTATTTAGAATGCATTTATTATATTTATTATTATCTGTCCCATGGTTGCACGCAGGTGACAGCTTTCTGCGTTGTATTGAGATCGCTTTGCAGTGATAACAAATGTTTCTCATTTAATGGCAACTGCCACGTAAGGACGTAGAAATTGCTTTACAAATGTGAGCTGAGCAATGCACGGGGAAACGACAAGACTTTTAAAATGACGGGGGACGTCCAAGCAAAGAGGTCGCTAAGCCCAGCAAGATCTTGGGCTCTCCATGAGCCAAGCGACAGTCAGCATGGATGTGCTGCACAGAACCTAGGAGGTGTGGGAGGTCCCAGTGCCAGTGTTAGCTTCACACTGGAGCCCTTTGGAGAAGGGATGGGATAACTGGGGTGAGCTGCTTGTAACAGAGAGGCAATGAAACTTTCAGAGGGATGCGGTCCGCGCTTGTTCTGGCCTCTAGCTGGTGCTTGCTCTGCTCTCTTGTACCTCTTTGCACCTCCTGCTCCCTGGGTGAGGGACATCACTTCTGCCATCGATGCGTGGGTTTATTTCTGGCAGGGGTGTGGAAAAGCGAGCACAGAAGGCTGCCTCTTGCCTCTGATGCAACCATGCCCAGGAGAGCTGTTGTTTGACACTTGGACAATCTCAAGTGATAAAGAATAATGTGTGTGGTGCAGAAATAAGGGCTGGTAATTTTAGATACAGACTAACATCGTATGTTGGTGTTGAATTAAATAATAGGCCCCACGGGCTTCCCTTTGGGCTCCGACTGATCCCAGCACTCGCCAGAGCAGCTTTCCTACACCCACTTTCTGAAGTGCTCCGGTCACCACCATACTCTGGGGAGGGCGGGGGGTACCAAAGCAGCAGAAACTCTCAGATCCCTTCACAGGGGGGTGGGAAGATCCATTTTTTTCTGTAGTCCTGGGCAAGGTGTGCTCCGACCGCGGAACCGCCACCATGAAGGGATCCGAGAGGGGTCGGGGGGTCTGTCGGCGGTCGGTCCCCTCCCGGCATGGGGTGCAGCCTCCCCCGTCCCCCAGACAGCCGCTGGGCTGAGGCCCCCAGTGCTGCCCGCAATAACGGTGTGAAAATCCCCCCCCCGCGGATGCGTGTTGGTGAACCACAGGGCCCCAGAGGGACTCGCAGCATTGATGGATGGGGTGGGGGTCTGTTGCTATGACAACCGTGGTGTTTGTTTTTTTTTTCTTGTTTCTAGAATTGGATTATTTTGTTTATTTCAGTTTAGGAAAACTGAAACAATCAGGGTGGCGAAAGAATATAAACTTTCCTCTGTTTTTCCCAGAGAAAACCCAGGCAGGATGCACCAGCGTGGATGCAGGTGTCAGCTGGTGGCCCCTTGAGTTTCTATCCCCAACCCCAATTACTTATCCATCCTCCCTTAGTGCTCCGGTCACAAGTGGTGTTGCACAGGGCTCCTGTGCAACTCCTGTTTAATATCTTTATTAATGATCTCAATGAGGGGATTGAGAGCACCCTCCGAAAGTTTGCAGGCAACACCAAACTGGGCAGGAGTGTTGATCTGCTTGAGGGTAGGAGGGACCTACAGAGGGATCTGGACAGGCTGGATCGATGGGCCGAGGCCAATGGTATGAAGTTCAACAAGGCCAAGTGCCGGGTCCTGCACTTGGGTCACAACAACGCCATGCAGCGCTACAGGCTTGGGGAAGGGTGGCTGGAAAGCTGCCCGGCGGAAAAGGACCTGGGGGTATTGATTAACAACCGGCTGAGTATGAGCCAGCAGTGTGCCCAGGTGGGCAAGAAGGCCAACGGCATCCTGGCCTGCATCAGGAATAGTGTAGCCAGCAGGGCTAGAGAAGTGATTGTCCAACTGTGCTCGGCACTGGTGAGGTTGCACCTTGAGCACTGTGTTCAGTTTTGGGTGCCGCATTACAAGAAAGACATTGAGCTTCCAGAAAGCATCCAGAGAAGAGCAACCAAGCTGGTGAAGGGTCTTGAGAATAAGTCTGATGAGGAACAGCTGAGGGAACTGGGGTTGTTTAGTCTGAAGAAAAGGAGGCTGAGGGAAGACCTTATCGCTCTCTACACTACCTGAAAGGTTGTGGAGAGGTGGGCATTGGTCTCTTCTCACAAGTTACAACTGATAGGACAAAAGGAAACGGCCTCAAGTTGCACCAGAGGAGGTTTAGGTTAGACATTAGGAAAAACTTCTACACCGAAAGGGTTATCCAAGACTGGAACAGACCGCCCAGGGAAGTGGTTGAGTCACCATCCTGGGTGTATTTAAAAGCTGTCTAGATATGCTCAGGGTTTAGAAGTGGGCCTGGTAGAGTTAGATAACGGTTGGACTTGATGATCTTAAAGGTCTTTTCCAGCCATAACGATTCTATGATTCCAGCTGTACGCTTTGTGTGTCCGGTTTTGCTTTACAAAGTAACCCAAATCATTCACCTAGCTTTCAGCCACTATATTTTCAAGTCTGACTAAAATGGGATGCAGACCTGAATTCATACAGAGGGCTGAGGTTTACTACTTGCAGACCTAGTTTGCTTTTCAGCTGATGGGATTATCTAGATTATTTTTATATTTTTTTTTAATGGGAATGTCAAAAAGCTGAGTCAGCCATATCACAGCTATTAAGATGCTAAAACTTCTTCCTCCTTAAGGATTGCTTACCCCTACTCTATGCAGTCAGATGAATATGAGTTGTTTGTTCTGGCAGAGGGACAGACAGTCTGTTTTCCCCTACATGTATACAACTAATTTCAAATCACTAGTGTTCTAGCTGGTGATAAAAGAGCTATCTTAAGCTTTTCACAGAACACAGTGACACTGTTAAATCAGCACAGCATTTTGATTAGCAGAAAGATGAGAGCTATACAGCTTAATGATAAAAAGGGGCAAAATCCCTTCTTGTACTTAAAACTCCAGTTTCAAAGCAAATAGGTGGCCATATTTTTCTGTAAGTTACAAATCTTCTCCTTACTACTGATTCAAGGCTATTCAGTGTCAGCAATAGCCTGTACTGAAGAAGTAAAGAAGAAAAATTGCTTTCATGCCTTATTGCTCATCTGGTTGGACCTTCTCCTGCGGATGCGTAACAGGCAGCTGTGGGGTCACAGCCCATGGGCTTGGTGACTTGAACGATGCCCAGGCTGTGATATCTCTTCCTTGAGGAGCTTCGAGGCTCGCCCTTGGGTGCATGTTCCCTTTCTAGCACTCTTGTCCTTGAAAGCAGGGGCTGGTGGTTTGGCTGCTCTGTCCTTAGAGATAGTATGGACTTCTGAGCTTCTTCTGCGGCTTACGCAACCCCTTGCACGTACACGTCCCTTATCTCATCCTTCCCTAAGGCAGCAGTCCTTATATTGCTAGGAAGAATGGGTTCTCCTTGGTCTTTTCCGAGAGCGTTTTCTCAGTTTTGTGACAGAAGTGAGCCCAGGACCCTTTCCTGAACTTTCCATCCTGGCTATTGAGTGATCTTTTGATCAGCTGTGACCATGTGTCCTTTGGCAGGGTACTTCCAGTAGCTGCTATTGGAGGCCGATCCTCAGCCTAAATGCCTCCTAATGCCTAAAACTTCCTGGTAACTTCCAGACTAAATTTATATATAATGCATTTATGCCCATTTGTTCAAGGGCCAAGACGGTCTTTCAACTGAAATAGGTTTTCTCCCTTCTGAGGTTTAAATCTTTGCTGTGTTTGTCAAGAGCAGTCTCCTAACATCAGGGATACCAATAGAGGAGAAATATATTTACTAGCTGACATCTTAGTGAAAGTGGTTGCAGCACTTTGGAATTCATCACTTGCAGATGCTGTGACCCCACAGTGGTGTTTCTAGGATTGCTTTACAATGCCAAGTGGCCTTAGGCTGCACTCTGCACGGTGGCATCCTATCACAGCGCCATCCCGAAGGAATCACTAATGCAGCTGACAAAATTCAGAAGTGATGCAGATATGGGCATATCAGACTCCTTACATTAATTCAGACGTGCTTGCGTTTAGACTGCTTTGGATGCTTATTCTCCCGATACCGGGCAGTACTCGTGAAAATTACACAGAGAGGAACTTGAGAGACGCTTAAATTACAGTTGACCCCTCTCTAACCTATTGCTTTCTTTGAACCAAAGAATTTGGTCCGGTACCTCCTCAGGGACAAAATCTCAGGGGATAGATTGAGCTCAGCTCAGCTTGATAGGTAGCCTGAGTTAAATGTGATTACGCACGCTGCTTGCGCCAAACAGTCCTGTTCACAACCACAACTCCTGTGCGGGTACCCGTCCAGCGTTCTGGCTGGTTTTAATGGACTATGCAATAACTTGAAAAGCAAATGGGGGGGGGTGGGAAGGCAAGGGATACTTGAAAGCAGAAAAAGGAATGCAGTGACCTTGTTCTCGTGCAAAAAGCAAGAAGAAATAAATGACAGCTTATGCTAAGAAAACCCAAGTTTGTGTTTCCAGAAACTACAACCAAGTATCGGTACGCCATGGTCTGTCTGTAAGGAGCAGAGTACATTCTGCACTATTAGTGGGGTTCGACTAAGACCAGTGACTCCAGTGAGGTGACAGAAGTAGCGCTAAGCTTAGTTTAACACAATCTGCAGAAGCAGCTCTGCACAGTTGCTATAACACTATGTTAAACTAGGCTAAACTCTGAATACTGCTACAGTCACTGCTTTTGGAACCACTCTGGATTCAGTCTGTCAGAATGTTCCTCTCCTTTACAAAATACATAATCTCATTTAAAATCATCTAGTTTCCTGAAAGCTACTCAGTGTGGGGAAAAAAAGGCTGACGCAGTTCCCTCTTGCCTGCTGATGTAGTAAACTTACTGATTGCTTATCTGCAGTAACACCAACCACCATTTTTTTTTATTATTTATTTTTGAAATAGTATTTATGAACGCCTTCTTGGTTCATACTGTCTTCTCAAATATGGGCATTTATATGTATTGCTTCTTAGGAAAGATCAGTTTCCGAAAGGGTATTTTTTTTAACTTTTATTATTGTCACTATTTTTTAAAATCTTTGGTATGACTTCTTCAAGGGGANATTATTTGACCTGTTGGGATACTGGTGAATTCTCGGGATTGAAAGTATCCTGGACAGGATTCCCCATCTGTCACAAAGCAACAGACTCCCCTAACACAGCTTTAACATGTCTGGCTGATCAGTGGACTTCAACTATTGAGGATTCAGTAGATAATTATTTCTTTCTGAATCAGCACCCTAACAAAATTTTAGGAAGAAAAAAAACCATTACCAATGAGATATAAAAGGAGATCTGGGAACTATCACAAGACTTCAAATCATATTTCTAAGGAAATTTGGAAAATTTGTTTCCTTGCCTTGGGGAACCCTTTTCTTCTCCCTGTGCTGACACGTGAAATCTAGTGGAGATTGCTTTGACATAATCTCAATGTGTGTCCTGCAGAAGGAAAGGTTCTTGTCCTGGAGTTTGGGCTGAAGTCCAGCACAGAAAATTGAAGTTCATGTTCCCAAATCCTCTCTGTAACTCTGCTTGGATAAAGGCTTCTTCCACTCCCCGTACAGACTGTTTTGTTGCTATTTTAACAGTTTCAGAGCTCTCCCACTAGCATCCATCTTAAATGATGAGCAAAGTGACCCCTTCAGTCTCGTGCCTAATTCACGCTGACTGTTCTGCCATTAGTTAGCTAATGATTTGTGAAATATTTTGTGATATGCCTTGTGGTCTTCAGCCGAACAGTCCTCTGTAAGTGTCTAATGTTAGTAGTAGTGATGATACATAGTAAGTCACCACTGCATTTCTTCCATTTAAGCATGTTAAGTGGCTAAAAACTTCTGCTGAATGTTGAAACTTTTAGTTTTTGGCAGCGTTATTGCAAGCGTATAAGCAGAGCTTCCTCTTGCAGGCTTTCCTCCTGCCAGCAGTTCCCGTTCACACCAGCAATCTCATCAGCTGCACGCAGGCTAAATTCTGCACCATACCACAGTGTACCATGAGATCTTGCTGAGTTTTTTTAAATTCTTTTTTTTTTTTTTCCCCATCCACTCAGAGCACACCTGAGCTTCTGCCCAGAAAGCAGGGAGTGGAAGATGCTAGTGCTCATGTAGGTTTTGTGCCAGGGCAGCCCTGGGACCTGATCAGGGCTCACCCCTGTGCCTGAGAATGAGTAAATGCTCCTACATGCATTAGTCTAACTGCAACTAGGGACATAATTGGGATTATTCATGTTGCGCCAACTGGGAGGATTGGAGCTCTGCTGCATGTGAGATCATGTACACAAAGCCAACGCAAAGCTCCCACTGATTTTGGAAAAGCCTGGATATAAGACAATATCCTTACTACTGAGAGCTGGAATGAAAGAGGTGTAGAGAAACCATTAGAAATCCATGAGTACCTTGCAGCTTCGGAGTATCTCTCTAAGCGCCTAAACGCAGCAGCTTGGCGCAGGTGGTTCCGGAAATAAGCTGGGTTCAGAATAATGCTCCTTAAAAAGATGAGAGACGGATGAGTTTAGATTTCTATTTCTTAAATCATTAAAAGCTACTAATAATCAAACTGTGACTAAGATGCATACTGTATACACTTATTCTATACAACTCAACACTTTATGTCTCAACTGTGATATGAACTATGACTTTCTCTCTCTTGACAGCTGTGATATATGAATAAGCATTATTAAAATTTTTATGGAGGTTATATCAGAAATGCACTTTAATTAGGGTTTTGCGTATTGTTCTAGAAAAAAGTTCCTGTGGTAATATTCTATATTGCCTTTAGCTTGTAGATAACACAAGGAAAAACAATACAGTACAACTTCTTGTTAACCCCTAGCTCCACAAACAGGAGTAATGCTTGTCTGACCCATCTACCTGGAAAAGCTCTGCATCTCTGATGTATTTTCATGGTAACGTACAGCAAGTATTTTAAAATCTTCCCCAAGTGATAAGTTCTATGTGGGTGGACCTTGGCATGTTTCTTAGACCCTTAACTCTAACAGATATAATTCCAGGTGTAACAAATTACAGGCTTTAAGTCAATGTAAGAAAAAGATGGAAAGGTAAAAATAGCATAAGCTAAGCAGTTAGACTGGGAGGCAGGGCAGCCTTCCGATGTGAGCGGGGGGAGGGCAGGAGTGACGGCTCCTTCTACACCTAATTAGAGCCACTTGTGAGACCTCCAACAAGTGACTGCCTTCTCTGGTCGGCACTTCTCCCAGTGTTTGGAGAAAAGGTACGTATAGTGTGTCCTAGGATGCCAAGCTTAATATTTATCATTACATACATGTTCTATAAAGTAATTAATCACGGCTTATGACATCAACAACTAGATTAACACTGCATTCTATTACAAAGAAAACTTGCGAACTGCCTTTTGTTTCCTCATTGAAAGTTTGAAATATCATGTTAGCATTAAAAACTACTGCTCTTGGGATTTTGGTCTATTAGTAACCACAGAACTAATCCTTTTCATAACCAAATCATTTATTAAAGTTTATTAATTGTCTTGAAACTATGACATAAATATATATGTAAACACATTCAGCTACAAATTCACATTTATGGCAACACCCACTGCTTTTTAGAAGACCAATAACTGTCTTTTCTCTATGTATTCAGCACTTGTGGACGGTATGTCTGTGGTCTTCAGAAGGAGCTTTCAAATTAAGTTAAAACCTAGAAGTATCTCCAAGATGTTTAGACTTGTGAATCAAATTAACTCTGCAGGCACTTTCTCCAAGGCGTACAGAAAAAGGCCTAAAGCTCTGAATGGGAACACCCACATTTGCAAGTAATTAGATGTATCAAGGAGCGGATTAGTAGATCAGAGAAGCTAATGTTGAGACCCCTACATCTATATTGTAGACAGCTGGGGTGTTTATTTCAGACCAGACTTAGTCTGTTCCCTTAAACAAAATGGCCCCTGCATGTTGCTCAAAGCTGCCTTGAAGGTCAGCTGTTGGTTTGGGTTCCTGGGCCTTCATTAGGTGCTGCTTGTGTTTTGTGCCCAGCTCATGCAGAACGTGCAGGTAGTTTTCCAGGGAACGAATCTAGTTTGTGAGTGCCAAAACTGGTCTGTGAATAATCTAGTGCGCAGAAAATGGAGAAAACTGGGNTAATCAAACTGTGACTAAGATGCATACTGTATACACTTATTCTATACAACTCAACACTTTATGTCTCAACTGTGATATGAACTATGACTTTCTCTCTCTTGACAGCTGTGATATATGAATAAGCATTATTAAAATTTTTATGGAGGTTATATCAGAAATGCACTTTAATTAGGGTTTTGCGTATTGTTCTAGAAAAAAGTTCCTGTGGTAATATTCTATATTGCCTTTAGCTTGTAGATAACACAAGGAAAAACAATACAGTACAACTTCTTGTTAACCCCTAGCTCCACAAACAGGAGTAATGCTTGTCTGACCCATCTACCTGGAAAAGCTCTGCATCTCCGATGTATTTTCATGGTAACGTACAGCAAGTATTTTAAAATCTTCCCCAAGTGATAAGTTCTATGTGGGTGGACCTTGGCATGTTTCTTAGACCCTTAACTCTAACAGATATAATTCCAGGTGTAACAAATTACAGGCTTTAAGTCAATGTAAGAAAAAGATGGAAAGGTAAAAATAGCATAAGCTAAGCAGTTAGACTGGGAGGCAGGGCAGCCTTCCGATGTGAGCGGGGGGAGGGCAGGAGTGACGGCTCCTTCTACACCTAATTAGAGCCACTTGTGAGACCTCCAACAAGTGACTGCCTTCTCTGGTCGGCACTTCTCCCAGTGTTTGGAGAAAAGGTACGTATAGTGTGTCCTAGGATGCCAAGCTTAATATTTATCATTACATACATGTTCTATAAAGTAATTAATCACGGCTTATGACATCAACAACTAGATTAACACTGCATTCTATTACAAAGAAAACTTGCGAACTGCCTTTTGTTTCCTCATTGAAAGTTTGGAATATCATGTTAGCATTAAAAACTACTGCTATTGGGATTTTGGTCTATTAGTAACCACAGAACTAATCCTTTTCATAACCAAATCATTTATTAAAGTTTATTAATTGTCTTGAAACAATGACATGAATATATATGTAAACACATTCAGCTATAAATTCACATTTATGGCAACACCCTGCTTTTTAGAAGACCAATAACTGTCTTTTCTGTATGTATTCAGCACTCGTGGACGGTATGTCTGTGGTCTTCAGAAGGAGCTTTCAAATTAAGTTAAAACCTAGAAGTATCTCCAAGATGTTTAGACTTGTGAATCAAATTAACTCTGCAGGCACTTTCTCCAAGGCGTACAGAAAAAGGCCTAAAGCTCTGAATGGCAACACCCACATTTGCAAGTAATTAGATGTATCAAGGAGCAGATTAGTAGATCAGAGAAGCTAATGTTGAGACCCCTACATCTATATTGTAGACAGTTGGGGTGTTTATTTCAGACCAGACTTAGTCTGTTCCCTTAAACAAAATGGCCCCTGCATGTTGCTCAAAGCTGCCTTGAAGGTCAGCTGTTGGTTTGGGTTCCTGGGCCTTCATTAGGTGCTGCTTGTGTTTTGTGCCCAGCTCATGCAGAACGTGCAGGTAGTTTTCCAGGGAACGAATCTAGTTTGTGAGTGCCAAAACTGGTCTGTGAATAATCTAGTGCGCAGAAAATGGAGAAAACTGGGTAAAGTGCATCACAACTCTACTATTGCGCCAAACCAAAATGCTGAGGTAGGTGTAACTGGTGACATTTCTGTTCTGGCACAGTAAAGCTTCGCTCTGGAGAGCAGAGCTGCTCTGTGCTCTGGAGATGCAGCTCTGCTGAAGACCATCCTAAGATGGTATAGGAACTAGGAAGCATCTCGGAACTATGCTTTCCCAGTCCAATATTGGAAAACCTGCTCAGAAAAACTGTATTGAGAGAAAGCATTACCCTGCAGGAGACACCTCTCCGGGAAGAAGGTGTTGGGGGGAAAACCAGTGACAAATGATATCATGTAATTTAAGGCATTACTAGAGGAAGTGCAGACCTTAGTGACAGGGGACACATCTAAACACTGAACTAAAATACAATGTACGAAACAGCATGGCATGTTAAATATTAGTTGCTCTTAATGAGGGGAATGAATCACTCTTATCAGTAACAAAAAGATAATGCCAACAGCAAACACTGCAGTTCTCAGCCAAACATGATTCAGATCTGAAGTATAGACAATATCAATGGTCACCAAAACTGAATTTAACCAAAACAAAATCATCAAAACATCAAATACTGTCAGCATTTAATGATTTGACCAAAACAGTAATACCTTACATAGATGACAACTGATACCAACTGGTACTTGTACAAACTATTTTAAAGGAGATTATTGCAGCTGTAAACTGTAGTCAACAGTTGATAATAGTAATATTGATTTTTTTTCTCTCCCCCCCCTTCCCTGCCCCCTCCAAGTTATCGGTTCTACCACAGCCAAGCAATAGCACTATGAAGGGAAAAAATTAAAAAATCAATAATTCCCTGGTAGTTAGCAACACGTTTTCTGTAAGCCTCTGAGCAGGATGTGCTGTGATAGGCTTATAACAAATATAGAACTGTGGCAGATTTTCATAGAGTTAGATATCAGCTCTCCGTTTTCCATCTTGATTTTTTTTACTAGTTTCCAAAAGATCAAGAGCTTCTCTCGATCTATAAATTCTATACTGAAAAATATTATAGCATGCCCTAATAGCTTGAGCAAACATCAGAAAGCTGCCTTTGACTCCTGGCGGTTTGGTTTGATGTTGCTAGGCTCTGTGTAGCCCGTACACTAGAAATAATTTCTGCTGTATTACTACCCTACCCAAAAGTAGCCCTTTGCTGTCCTGATGCAGCTCCAGTTCCGTAGCCGTTGTGCCGAGCAGTGCTCATTTAATGCCAGGTGTGCCCTAAACCTGTGCGGCACTATCTCTTTGGCTTTTAAATCTGACTCTGGTGTGTTTCAGGTGATTTTGGTGAAAAGGGAAAAAAAACCACCCCAAAACTGAATGAAAATAGGAAGCAAAGGAATTGTACAAACAAAGGTTAAGAGGAAAACCCTAATTCCAGGAAGTTCTCCTTCAAATAGGAGCAGATGGGGGACCCATCTGGCCAGGCAGAAATGTGCCAGGCTGTGCATACTGAGAACAAGTCCATGCTCCAAGATCCACCTCCAGCCATGAGCAGTCTTGATGCTAGGCTGGTTAATCCAGTAATTAATTAGGAGGGATGTGTTTCAAGAGGGAGGCTTGAAAGAAGAATTAGGAAGGGAAGAGGTGGTGGACACACCGGCTGCAACATAGTTGGGACAATCTCTGTATGTGGTGATTTGTGCCCTGAGCAGAAGCATCGGTCCTTTGGTCTTTTTACTCATGTTCCTCTCATGGGACCTTCAGGTAGAAAAAGTTCTGACAGGGAACGTCTGAAAACGGGTAGCTCTTATTTTGCACAGAGAAAACTTCTAATCCGCAAAACTGCAAATAAAGTCACTACATCTGAAGATTAAAACTTGTATTCTTGCCAGGTTTTGCCCTCATCTGTCAAATGACTAGGCTAAAGTAAACTTGAAATAGATTTTCATTTATTTTTCATCTTTGCTGTAATCCAAAGACTGCCCTGTTAAAAGCCTTTCGTAAATCATTTGGTCAGTTTTTCTCAACAAAACAGTCCTTAAGTAATGCTGTATATCAGCCTCTTTTTTGACGTTTTCATTTTTTCATCTTGACATCTTCTCTTAAAAATAATACAGTGTTTGTCCTATTATCTTTTTTTCAAACTGTGAGGAGGGGGCAAGAAGGCATCAACTCTCTCCCCATCATAGCAATTGGAGTATGCGAATCAAAGGTGCGCACGTCAGTCCGTGGTTTGCTCTCCAAGTTTTTCTTTCAGTCTTACTGCCGGTATTAAGAAAACAGGTGTGGCAAAAAGCTCGGATTGCTACATCAAAACTGGCTGCTGGAAATCACACTGCCTCTTCTCTGAGGTGCGCGTTCTCTATCAAATTCCCTCCCAAATGGAACGGGGATTTAAACTCTAATCTGACTGACATGAAGAAGTGCCTCTGTTACTATCCACCACATCATTTGTGTTTGGCCTTTATAGGCCAAGAAAAAGTCAATGAGATGATTCTATAGATGAAACAAGTGAAAAAATACACTTCACCACTAAAGCTGATAAACTCATTTTTCTTGCTAGTACTGTGAGTAAAGCTAGCTTCTTCATAGAGGTGCATGCTCTTATTTCTTTAATTAGACTGGCAGAAGCTTTTTCTTTTTCTTATTTGTCCGTGCTTTCCTGTGATACAGTGTGATCTTCTGTACAAACGCATTTTAATAGTCAATTAGAATTGACCATTCGGGAGGAATTAGGTGATTTATCAGAAGTAAAAATTCCGTGCTAAAGCAATACGTGCCTCTGTGCGGGGAGATGGAAGCCAGCAGGGGTCGGGACGGCAGGGCACCCTGCTGGCACGTCCACGTGCCGCTGGTACAGAGTGACTGTACAACTGTAGTCTCGGAGGCGTTCTTCACCACAACGTTAAATACAACGTCAGTGCTGGTGGAGTGTCGACTGGTATTCAGCAGGAGCGTGTATTCAGTTGCTGTAGACTAATACAATGCTTTTATCTTCAGTGAATACTGTCAATCAGTACAGCTGATGATCCAGCCCCAATATACTTACAGATGAACCTGACAAATCCTGTACAATTGCATTGAACCTCAAATTTTTTCTTTTTCCCTGTTTCATCTGTATGGCAGGTGGATTATTATCTGCAGTGTAGTACTAGTCTTACATCTGTTCGAGTCTGCCGTGCTCCGTTCTGTGATCCCAGGGGCTGGTTAAAGAGTTCAGCTATAGAGGCAGTCAAATTCCTGAAACTCAAATTCCTGAACCCTATGGCAGCCAGGAATCAACCTCATCATATTTTCCTGCGCGTCGCATGGTGCAGCTATCTTATGATTTTATTTAAGTTGTATTTGAGGACCTCATGGTGGTACATTTGCTTGCAGCCAACTTTGTATTCTAAACTGCTTCTCCTCCTGGTGCTGTCGTAGGGAAGTAAGAGGGATGTGTCTTGGATACACAAAAGCCTGTGGGCTTACTTGCTCTATGTGTGAGTTTACCAAAGCTGACGTCCTGAAGGGGGGGGGGAACCTCCCTGTTGCAACAAGCTGGTGGAAACATTTGGTAGGCTTGTGAAAGCAGGCATGCAGTGCTCTCTCCCAGAAAACAAGAGTGCGTGGTTTCGGTGCTAGTGGGCATTAAAAATTAAAGGGAGAAGGAAGGCGTCTGTGGTGAGGAGAGCCACCTGAAGGGACGTGTGAGGGAGGTAGGGCCTTCCTCCCGAGCTTGGGTTCAGTCTCTTGGTGGCTGGACAGGTTCAGACCCACTGGTCCATGGGGAGTTTTCTTTCTGTTGCCACCAAATGCCTGGCTGTGACTGTGCCCACCCTGCCCCGCGCTTGGGGACCTTTTTCCCCTGCATGAGTGCTCCGGCCCCTGAAGGAAGGAGCACCCTTCCCTCCCTGCCCTGGCCACTCTTTTTAAAGACATGACGTGCAGAAATAGATAACATCTGCGTTACAGAGAAAAAAGCTGGAGGACAAAGAGGCCAGGACTACTTGGCAGATATACAAAAGTAGCCGTACTGAATATTGCAAATCTGGCAGAGTCCAGAATGGGTCTTTTTGGTAATCTGATAAATCATTAGGAATCCCTTCTAATATAGATGTCATCACTGAACCAACCAAACAGCTGCAAAGACAGAAAAGCTTCTACCAAACTTAGGTGGATCAAGAAACAGGACCAAATCCTCTTACACTGAAGGAGGACACCTGATTTGTCTTTCTGCAGTTGGATTTTTTCTTTTGCACAACCAATCAGAAATAAATGCAGTTACAGCATCTACGGGCGAGGACCTTCAGTGCACAGAAGAAACCATCTCATGAAGTTTTTATATCTAAACAGACAGGAAGGGAGGAAGTGTGGGTTCCCAAAAAAGGTTTCACACAACGCCTTTTCTCTGTCAGTAAAGTGAAATATAACTGCCATGCTAAAAGGTTTTGCAGCAGCAATTTGCTTTGAATTGCAAGCATAAGATAAATGTGCTATACCGGTCTCGATTCCTCAGCTGTGAAGGTGGTAAAAAGGAGAATGTTCTCTGGTCCAGAACAAAAAGATATTTAGAAAGATCTTGTTTCAAAGCTCCCAAAACATCTTAACACAAGTGGAGATACTCTGCATTCCCTGTCTTGTTTGCATAATGTTCTGCCCACTCTCTTTCCAGAAAGTACCACTTTCTTGACCAGCAAATTTTCTGATGCCGTTAGGACTGCTGTCACATCTCAACTCTTACAAAACAGTTCAGTGTTTCTAGACTTTCCCTTCTACAAGGAACTGTATTTCTTCCAGGACTGCTTTTTCTGCCCCCCCCGCCCTGCAATATGCCTTTCCCTAATAGTATCCCACCACACGTTTTGTAGATAAATGTTTTTGCAATACAGCATTGTCAAAGTCAAGAGCCTTTGACCTCAATGGAGGAAGTCTTAGCCCATAAAGTGGGAACTATCTCACCGATACACAAACCTGGAAATAACGTGTGCTTCAGAGTTCAGATTCAGAAGCCAGAGAAAACGCTTCTCATTTAAAAAGTAGTAAAAGGTTGACGTACATAGAAATATTTGAAATTCTGCATGAGAAGGAATTATTTTTTAAGAGTACTTCTGGTTTATATTATCCAGAGCATCTCAATGGAGTAGCTTTGTATTAATAATATCTCATCTATTATGTATATTGCAATATGCTTAACACAATTGCTCAAGTTATTAGGTGCTGCTAATTCTTCTCTTTCTTTTTCTTCCCTTTTCTGAGGAGGTAAAGTAATTAGGAGAGTAGTTTAGAGCAAAGTATACATTACACGACAGAATTCCCACAGATTAGCAGCATCAGCCATTATGTTTCTCGGTTTTCTACTTCTACCTAAAAATCTATGCTCTTCTTGAGCTCTTCTTCTATTCTGTCTCTATTTTAATGCCCACTGACTGCACTGTATCATAGCATCATTGCATTATTTATTTTTGATTATTTAATATTTCACTAGAATTCCATTCTTCATTTTACTGTAATATAGTCCTCTTTTAAAGGCGCAAAATAAGGAAGCTAGGGAATGAAGAAGTAGCTGAATATTGAATTTTTAGTCTGAAAGTTCTGAATTAATCTGGATTAAAGAATCCTGATTTTATCCTGTCTATAATACACTGACCAAGGTTTGAGATGCTTCTTTTTCCTGACAGATATTGCTTAAAGTTTGATCATTAATAATTATTTTAAACCTTTTGTAAGTGTTCGAAAAGTCGCTGGGAAAAATGCAGAGGATTTAGAATTAAATCTGCGAGGCTTCAGCTGTTTTAGATTTTTTCCCCACTGTGCCTCCATAAGAGATACCCTCTGTTAAGTCATCACTAAAGCAATCGTGTACTACTTAACAGAGGTGCTATTTTCTACTTCATGTGTCTCCCTATGAATTGTGCAAAAGGCATTAGAGAGCCCTGCCTTCCACCGAACACATAAAAAGGCATAGCAGAAAAAGCCTTACAGATTTATTACATTCTCTATGCATTGCCTTTCTGGGCGGGAGGGAGAGAATTGGCAGCGGGTCATGCTGCGGAGCAGAGTCTGCAAGGACACAGGAAAATCTTTGCAAACCCCCAAAGATTTTCTATAGCTCCGTTCAGCAGTCCTCATTATCATGAACATATTTTTCAGGCTTTATTTGGAGGTAACGTTAAAGAAACATGCCACAATGTCCGATTCCTCTTCCTCCCCTCGGCCCTTATGTCCACAATTTCCAGATCAAAGGAAGAAGGGCAGGGAGCAAAGCCCAGGGATGCTCTGGGAGGAGGCAGGTCACAAACATCCTTCCAGATGGCACTTCCCAATGCTACTCCCGCCACCAGCCGTGGGCTCCCTATGGCACGATGGCAATCCCATTGGGCAGAGGTGTGACACTTCCCCTATGGCAGGCAGCTTTGTTCCCCTGCTGAGGAGCTTATTTCCAGAGGAGCCCTATGGCACCAACAGCCCCGCTACAGCTGAGCAGGGAGGGGTCAAAATTAGGCAGAAAGGAAACAAAATGCTTTTTGTCACTTGCTGCCGGGTAGGTGATGCTAACTTCTTCCACGTTTTCTAGTGCTTGATCCGTGTACAGGATCTCTATGAACAGCAGCAGAACTGGACCAAGCCACGTGTCTCATTCTTCAAATCTTGTGTGCCACGAGGACCACAGCGGCTGTGGAAGTGTATGTGCAGCAGCAAAAAGCGTATTCCCAATAGAAAGTTTCCGTGTTATTTTCCCATGTGCAAACAGCACGTCACGTGGTGTCAATGCCGATGTGTTTTAGCTTGCTTGGAGGAAAAAGGGAAAATAAAGAAACTGTGAGGGGATATTGAGTCTCATCGAGACAGCCATGTGTATCATGTTCCGAAGGATCCTCCGTCCTCAATTGTCATGGAGTTCAGCATCGCTCTCTCCAATTTCAAACAAAATTGAATCTTAACTGTTGCAGAGCTGTGTACGTGATGCACCATGGGTTGTTTTTCCACACGCGACTGCAGCTTTATGGATTTCTCTGTTGGGCCTGGCCCTCTGAAGAGCAGGCGTAATTGGGGGACTGCTCTGCTGAAATGCTATGCTCTGCTTCAAGATTGTTTTCTTTTGGGGCAAAAATTCAACCACTGACATTATTAGGCTGAGCAACATAAGGCCCAAGTACTAATCTGAGGTTTCTTAGTCAGTTCTTGACTTCTCAGACCTTCACTGTTTTGCCATCTGCTATAACTGAAAATTGCCTTCTGCAACCAAAGGGAAAATCTAATTTCTCAGCAAGCCATATGGGGTTATTAAGATCATTAAACCCTGGTATGCCATAATGCCTGGGCCAAAAGGACCACAGGGCATGTAAATATTGTGTGATTCATTTTATAGCTTCAGATTGCAAGTTAGGAATTATTTTGATGGCTATCTTATGATGAAAAGTGGTGGTCAAGTAGCTTACTGCAGATGTTGCTTGGTGAGGTCAATCCATGGCATGTTTGTTCGGAGCTGTGACGGATGACAAGTGGTTTTAATAGTGTTTGATCGCAAAGGGTAAATCTTTTGTACCAGCCTGACAAATGATCAGAGCCCAGCCAGTGTCCTCAATTGTGCCGGTGATGCTAAAGGCAGCCTTAAATTTTGATATTAAGAAACCAGAGAAAACAATTTCTACTTCAGGAGGACCCAGGTCTGGCTTCTCATGCAGGATCTAAAGGTGGTGATATAAATTGTACTCCTTTTCCTTTCTTAAGAATGGGAAAGCTATTCCCCTGCAAATGCCTGTTCTTGAGCACTTTAAAACTGAACTGCAGGATTTCTTCTTTATTTTCTCTGTTTCTCTAGTTGTGATATTTCGTAAGATTTCTTCATAGCAAAACCCACTTCTATATATTTGATACAACTGTGTGTGAGAATGTTAAAGCTGATTTTTGGTTAATAAGGCTTCAGAAATGAATGCAGGAGCTGTGAAATTTACATGAAATTAAAGAAAGAATAGTTCAGTAAATGCAAATAAATGCAGAAATGAATATTTTAATTTGGATTCGTGATTAATGCCAAAGGATTACCAGCAAACCATTACAATGTGGTGATGACATAAAAACTCAATAGGAATAAAAATTCTATATGCACTAGTTAACTGATGGCAGTAAGCTATTTTTAGTAGGAAGGCTCGGAGTAATTTATTTGTCCTTTTTTGAAAAATATAGCTATTGATTATATTTCAAGTTTTGTCTTTATGTTAATTATGTCTTAGAATATTTTTTACTGATATGCTATTGTATCCATTCCTGCATTTTACAATGTGACAACCATGGTCAGTAGATTTATTTGTGTTCTGCAAGTCATTAAATGAATTATTTTGAAAATAGGCATTACTGATTGCCACTTTTCTGTGTGCTGTGTAACTAGAACAAATTTTTATTATTATATATAAGAAAGAAGAGTGAAGGTCTTTTCCCTACTTCAGTTCTCCAGTGATCTCAATCTGACTGCATTTATTTTCTCTGTAGGTCATGGGTTTCTGTAGGTCATGGTTTCTGTTTTAAGACAATTGAAACCAGAGCATGTCTGAATAGACTTTCGTTTCTGTAGCACTGGGGTCAACACATCTTACTATTTTGAAATCACGATAACTTAAAGGAGGTAAAGAAAAGTCTTTTCTGTTCTAATTTTATTTATACTGTTCAAATAGCATCCTTCTTATTTTAGCAGTCTTGGCAATCACAGTTAGAATGAGAGAGAGATGATCACAATTTGTCCAAAAGTTGGGAGTCCTGTCAAACTTTGTGTGTATATATATATATATTTTTTTCCTAACGTGGTCTTTCAGAAGCCATGAAAAAATGTGGTTGGTTTTTAGTTTGCATGAGGAGTGTGTATTTTGGGTGGTGTGCGGTTTGGTTTTTTTTTTTTTTCCGGTTGTTGGGTTATTTCAGTGGTTGTTGTTGTTGATGTCTTGTTGTTTTGTGGGTTTTTTTTTAAACAGGAATCTCACAGTCTTTCCTACTTCTTATGCTCTGGCTCACCCAGCAGAATACTTCACCTGAAAGGAACACAGTTTGTATGCCTGCTAGATGTGCCCTGGGAGTGCACCCAATGTTCTCTCACCACTCATGGGCCTTCAGGCCCCCAACCCAGATGGTACTTGGAACCAGTCTGAAGGATGTACCCCCACAATGTGGATAGGCTCCAGGCAGGCAGAGCTTTATAGACAAAAAGTGCTTGGGAAAGGGGTGGGCATGAGTGGGGACAGGAGATGAAGACCTTGTCATTAAGTTAGGATTCTCAGACTTCCCGTGGTTCTGCACATAACTAAATGAAACCGCAGCCGTGATGGCATCACATTTCTATACCAACACGTTATTCCTCTCCACTGTCTCCTGTGCATTAGGCATAAGCATGTGGCTCCTCTTTTGTTGTATCTTCTCTTTTGTAGCTACGTTCATTTGAGATGATTGTCTGAAAAAATCCTCGCCCTGCACTAATTGCAGTGTCCATCCTAATACATCTCATATAAGGGGAAAAATGAACAGAGACCTCAATAATGAAGTGTTGCTGGTAGGACATGCACGCTCTTAACAGAAACTATCGCTATGCCTGAATGCTAATGAAAGGCAGAACAAACCCAGCAAAATCCTAACTCGCCTAAAAGTAATGAGAATTTCATCTCCACCATGTGCAAGTTTTGCTTCTGGTTTCGTTATGCATTGCTGGTGGTGCTGGTCTTTGGTGTGGATCACAAGTGAGCCCATGAAGGAATTATGTAATGAAAATAATTTGAAGTCATCCTTGATCTAATCTGGCTTGAAAAAGATCAAGAGCTCATAATATCATTACTGTCACATATGGGTGAGCATGTTTATATTTGTCTAGCTTCAATCTTAAGGGTGCCCTGAACTATGTACATAACTCACCTGCAATATCCTCACCTAATGCATTATCAAAACAGTAAACATATACATGTCTATTGCGGGTTAATGTCTCAAATTTTGAGAATTAGTCTCATCTACATATCAGTGCCATGTGTAAGTTGTATTTTATTGATTTCTCTTTTCTCATTATTAGACTGATTCTTCGTACACAGGATTTATTCATAGTCTTTGTTTAATTTTTGATTCCAGTCTTAGCAGCATATCTAATCAATATTTATTTTTACCTGTATGAATGATTCAGAGCATCATCAGGCTTCTTCAGTTTTAAGTAGCAGGCTACAAGCTTTGACTCAATAAAACTGGTGATACTGGAAATATCTTCTGGAGATGACTCAAAGTCACTGTCTATAGCAACACCATTACTGCAAAGCTGTACAAGAAACAAAACCACTATTTACTAATGTTATAGTACACCTTTTGCTAGGTAGCAATGTTTTTTTGTAACTGATAAATGGAGAAAACTGACTTAAGTAAAACATACCCTGACTTTAACTAGAGTTAGCACTGCAAAAATCAGTACAAATAGATGTGAACTGAGGGAGCTGGTGGAAGTGCTCACCAAGCCACTTTCCATCATTTATCAGCACTCCTGGCTAAGCAGGGAGGTCCCGGTTGACCAGAGATTAGCAAATGTGATGCCCATCCACAAGAAGGGCCGGAAGGAGGATCTGGGGAACTACAGGCCTGTCAGTCTGACCTTGGCATCAGGGAAGGTTGTGGAACAGATCATCCTGAGTGCCATTATATGGCATGTACAGGACAACCAGGTGATCAGGCCCAGTCAGCATGGGTTCATGAAAGGCAGGTCCTGCTTGACAAACTTGATCTCCTTCTGTGATAAGGTGACTCACCTAGTGGATGAGGGAAAGGCTGTGGATACTGTTTACCTGGACTTTAGTAAAGCCTTTGACACAGTTTCCCACAGCATTCTACGGGAGAAACTGGTTGCTCATGGCTTGGATGGGTGTATGCGTCGCTGGGTTAAAAACTGGCTGAATGGCCAGGCCCAAAGAGTGGTGGCGAATGGAGTTAAATCCAGGCGTCCTGGCCTGCATCAGGAATAGAATGGTCAGCAGGACTAGGGAAGTGATTTTCCCCCTGTACTCGGCAGTGGTGAGGCTGCACCTCGAATATCGTGTTCAATTTTGGGGCTCTCACTACAAGAAAGACATTAAGGTACTGGAGCGTGTCCAGAGAAGGACAACGAAGCTGGTGAGGGGTCTGGAGCACAAGTCTTAGGAGGAGTGGCTGAGGGAACTGGGGTTGTTTAGTCTGGAGAAAAGGAGGCTGAGGGGAGACCTTATTGCTCTCTACAACTACCTGAAATAAGGTTGTAGAGAGGTGGGGGTCAACCTCTTCTCCCTAGTGAACAGGACAAGAGCAAATGGCGTCAAGTTGCACCAGTGGAGGTTTAGGATGGTTATTAGGAAAAATTTCTTCACTGAAAGTGTTATCAAACACTGGAACAGGTTGCCCAGGGAAGTGGTTGAGTCGCCATCCCTGGGAGTATTTAAAAGATGGGTAGACATGGTGCTGAGGGACATGGTTTAGCGGTGGTTTTGGCAGTATTAGGTTAATCATTGGACCTGGTGATCTTAAAGGTCCCTTCCCACCTAGACAATTCTATGATAATATAAAATGCAGTGTCTTCTTCCTGGAAGAGACAGTCAAGAGAGCAGATAATAAGCTAAAACCTAAAAAGCATTATTAGGAAAGACACAATTTTTTTTTTTCCCCCATTTTCAAAAATAAAGGCTCAACTTCAGGCTCCCAACATCCATGGCTATCTTGAGATTGAAGTTGAAGGAGGAGTCTCCGACAGCTATTTACTTGTTTCAGTAAGCCAGTGGTGAACTCAGATGTAGGCTCTGCTGCCTCTGTCCCACAGGTAGGACAGTAGAGAGTGATACCAGGCAAGGAAACCAGAAACTCGCCCCATGACAATGGGAGGACTTGTCCTTCCAGAAACCTGCTATAGAAAGTAAAAAGGTTGAGATCAACCATCTTTTCCATCTTCCTGAGCTGTATAGAATTTAGCAGAGAGAAATATCATATTTTCTGTTTTAAAATATACTCTTTCCCTGATAGATAAATTGCCTGCTGTTCCTCACAGCCGGTGACTTTCTCATTAAATAATGTTCTGTTACATAATGTGCATCATTAGAATTAGATAATCCACAACTCCTGAAAGTTTCAGAGAGCACTGGCAGGGCTATGATACTGGGCAGGACCACCTTTGGTCCTCAAATCTTTGTTTCATTAATCTACAGGCAACTTGATTTTGTAATGCCAAAGATTAGTAAAAATAAGCTTTTAGTTCTTAAGAAAATTCAACTGTAAGCAATTAGACACAATGGTAAAAAAAACAGATTAAGTGTAAGAGCCTTGTCTTTAAGGACAATAACCATATAGTGCTACTAATGAAAATGCAATTGAACATCCTTTGCTTGGATAAACATCCCTAAAAGGATTGTTTAGTGTGCAATGATTTCATCTGAGTAAGTGACTTCACTGCGAATCAGCTTTAAAAGTAGATTTCTAATAAAGATTGACAAATTAATATTTATCTAGGCTGTGTGCTTAAACTCCTGGATCACACTGAGACCAGTGCTGAGGACCCTTATGGCACTGATATGCAACTGCAGCCTAATCTGGATGAACGCAGCCTCTGCTTTAAACGGGGTATAACCAAAGGACTCTCACTTGAGTCCGGTTTTGTCAGTCACCAAAGCTTTAAAATGGAAGGAGGAGGATCTGGCCGATTTGTCTAGCTCCTCATCACTAATGAGTTTAGTTATAATAATTAGTTTCTTGTGCCTACGCGGTTAAAATCTGGTGGCTGATCTTTAGGAGGTGCAATGTCAACTCAGTAGCTTGAGCTATCTTTAGAAGATTAAATCTGTCAAGAATAAAAGCTCTTCTATACATGCATCTTTCTTCCTGCATTGAAGGAGGATAAAAGGAAGAAGGATTATAGACCCACATCCACACTTAGCACCGACAAAGCTAACCCCAGTGTTAAGATTTTTGTGCATTGGTTAGAGATCAGCTCAATTCTTTACAGGCAACAAGGGTCATTCAAGGAACTGTCCCCCTAGTTCAGGGGTGGTAAGTATTTTTTTTTTTTTCTTTCACATCCCTTCTCTGCTGAGCAAAGTTACACAGTGTATGTAATAACACCCATACATTTAAGAATTTCTATCATCTTGTTATCAGTAGAAGTTATAAATCAGAGAATTCATCGCTTTTAACTTTGCTCATGGTGCCATATATATCTGCTGAAGTGTCTCTATGGATAAGACATGCCATACGTAGCTAAAAGACCCAGAGAATTATGTTCACATCAGTGAACATAAAAGTATCATCAAGTTTTTCTGTAATAACACTTTTCAGCTGAATTGGCCATGCTGTGACCTCTGTTAAATTTATGGGAATGGGAGATTTGAGGCTACTCCCTGGACTTTCAAGTTCTTGAATGATTGTGAGAAGAAAAGAATCATTTAGGGATCCCTTCAGTATAAAGTGCCGCAATTCAGAGTTTCCTCGAGTCTTACTGCGGATATGAAGAGTTATGTTTAGACCTGCGTAACCCCTCAGTTATCTTTGACAAAAACCAAGACATGAGTCTCTGTAAACCATATCTGAACAGATAAGGATTCAGGAAATATGTTTAAATACAGTGAAGATTGGGTTCTGCCAGGTCTTCTCTAAGACACCTCAGAGTAAGAGTTCAAAGAAGCGAATAATAATCTTTAATCTCACAAATTCAGTGTAATATTTTAAAGGGTTTTGCCTGTGTTTGTGTCCATCTAGGCTGTATACTTTCTGTGTCCCAAACTCTCTCCTGATTTTTGTGTAGCATTTCTGCAGTGGATAAATGTGTTTGAGATAGACCCCTCCACACTAGTTCCATACAAACAACAGCAACATGCACCAAAAGTAAGATTCATCTTAATTTTACAGAAATAGCTCCTTCTGTACTAAGTGGAAAGGTTATGAATATAAAAAATAGCCCTGGTGTCTGGTATTAGTGAGATGTACAGTTAAATGTACTCGCTGGTATGAGGGACTTTTTTGGTAGCAATATAGACACCACTGGAAAGGTTTGCTTTGGGCGAACCATCTCGGCGCAGCCTGACAAGGACATCATCGTTTTCCAAGCTCTGATGGAGATGATGCCTTTTGTGTGCGGTTCTTCACCCTTTCCTGTATTTAACTGGCCTTTCCGATAAAAGGACTTGGCCATGCAACAGGAGGACTGTTTCTTGTGTTGTCCTTTCTGCCACTTGATGTTGAGTCTGACGGCGTTTTGGGGGGGTGAGGCAAAGACAGGGCCAGAAAGGACCTGAGAAAGCTCATTTGGGGAAGTTCCCAGGGGAGGAGTTAGGCAGGAAGGAGGCAGCAAGCTGGGATTTTGCAGCACAGATGGGGATGTGAAGAAGAGTTGTAGAAAGACCCGCATCTGAATTTCAAAGGGGAAAAGAAAAAGGAAAATTTCCTAGGGATCCAAAGGAGCCTCTGTAGCTACAGATTGTTGTAACTTTGGGAAACCCTGCTGGACTGAGAGCAAGGGAAGAAGAAAGGCTGTGCCATGCATGGACATAATGAGCAGGGAGGAGATTTGTTTGCAATTTTCATGTTTCACCCAGCAGAACCGAGTATTCTTTATCTTGCTGTGGTCTGCAGTCCACTAACACTACCTTTGAAGATCAAAAGGGCTGTTGGTGTCCTTTGGAGTGCTTTAAGTAAAAGGTAAAAGCAGCTCCATCTCACTCCTCTGAATACTTTAAGGTCTCGTCACCAGGATGTTCAAATACAGATGTGGGCTTGGAAAGGCAGTTACATTTTGTACCATCGAGAGTTTCTTTTCCCAGAGCTACATTACAGAATTTTATTTTCATTCCAAACTGGGAAATTTGGGGGTACATCTTACCTAAGACTTTGGTGAGCTTTTGGTCTGCAGAAATCTTGCCAATGTCTTAAAGGTTATAGAGGCTATGAAACGGAAGCAAACAACTTAAACATTTGAAGCTTTGCAGCCAATCTGGGGTTAAAAACCTGCAATGTACCGTTTTATGTCCTTTCCCATAGCTAGCAAATCTAACAGTATTTTTTACTTTCAAACTCAGTCTGCCTGAGAGTACCCCTGTCAGCAGACAGGAATGTTTTACCAGAAATAATATTAAAAAAAAAATCCCGCCAAAGGATATTTATATTTTCATGGGGGCCCTTGTTACAACCAGAGGGCATGGTGCAGGTTCTGTGTACGTGCCTCCTTTAGAAGACTGCTGAGTTATCCCATCCAAACCGTTACCGAGTGTATAAACGAAATGTAAGGAATGAAAGCGTTACCTGCAATTTTTGTGTTAGTGGTGAACTGACACTAGTTATGTTATACTTTCACTGACGAAGGAGGTTTCTCTTGCAACGTGGAGGACCCCGTAAATATATTGCTGAAGCCACGGTCGTATAAACGCTTGTGATAAAGTACTTTGTCAAAGGTCACAGAACAAGGCTGTGACACTGTGAACTTAGCATAGATCTTGTGGTATTAAGGCTTTAATTTTGGCAGTAGCAAGCAAGGAAATTTTATGAGTAAAGACCTCCCAGGCATTAGTTAATAAGAAAGAGAGGAAAAGACCCCCCCAAGCCCCCCATGGCTTCGGTAAAAGCCCAGTGGAAATGCTGATCGTTAAAGTAGCTTCCTAGTTAGCGTGTGTGTAATTTGGAAGAATAAAATTAGAGTTCTGGTGATCTGTACGTTGGCGCTTTGGAATTGTTTTCACTGAAAACAAGGTGAAAGGTTCAGGTGTTAGAAACTGGTTATGGTAACAGTTTACTAATGACTACTATGGGTTTGGTGTATGTTAAATTCAGGAATATGGGAATTCAGGAATAAAGAAGAAGATGCCCAATAGAAATCCATCTACGCATGTGGCTATCAATACGTATTTGACAGGAAGTTTAGCTTGGGAGAACAAGTAAATTTGGTCAAATGGTGAATGGCAATGAGTTTCTTTGGCAAATTCCATGAGATCACTCATGATTTCTTCTGCCAGACTGAAAGGGTTAAGAGGTAGCTTGAATACAGCAATAACCTCCCAGACCTGCTGGAGCTGATTGCTTTTCTTTATTTTTTCTTTTTTCTTTTTTTTTTCTTTTTTTTTTGTTAGCAGAGGAATGTTTAATCATGCCTCTCTGTTTTAAAGATAAATTTGTGGTTTTCCCTGGAGTGATTTTAGAGTGGCTCATCAGAGGGACAAACCTGAAAAGGCAAGAAATATTTAATTAGTGCCATTTCTTCTGACTAGCCAACAGTCCTAACCAGATGCCTTCACTTCAGAGCCATCCAAGTAATCAGCCTGGTAACGTCACTGCATCGCACATCAGGCACCTGGCAAGTTGAACGCTAGCTGCATCCCAGAAAATGTCTGCTAAGGAAGGCTACTTCTGAAAATAACTTTCAAAGCCTAAGAGCAAGGCTCACGCAGGCTGAAAACAAACTGCTTTTTTTGTATATTGCACTGTAATCCAGTCCTTACAACTGTTAGGCACTCTCAAAAATACTGCAGGAAAGCAGCATAATGAAGAACAAGTTAATGGCGGTTTTGTCTCAGTGGAGAGGGGAAAAAAAAAAAGTCAGTATGGAGAACAAAGGGAGAGAGGATTTTCTCTCAATGATATGATTTCATGCAGCATAACTTTCCAGCTTCTATTCAAAGTCATACTGACATCTTGGTATGCAATTTCAGTCAGCAGAGCAGGAATTGTATATAAAACCCCTGTCTTTATTGTTAATGAGATTTGTGTAAATAACTTGCTAGAAAACATGTTGAAAAGATATAATTCAGCACTAAATATGAATGCAGACGTCAGGTAAGACGAACTAAATTTACTAGGCTTCCTGCAACGTGCTCTGCAATGGATAATTCAAATAATATGTACGTATGATATTTCTGGCATATTAGCTGCTCTGTGCAGAGTTAGCACTGGGTTCTGTAACAGTAATGTGTGTGCAGGACATATTTGCTATCTGGGGGTTATTATTGGTTCCACAGTACTGGCTGAGAGCCAAATGTACCTCGGGTGTGCCAAGTTATGAGAAATGAACCCTGTTTCTATTCAGAAAACCACTGTTTGCCAGAAGAACATGGATCTGGTGAGCATTGACTTTACCAGCTGAACTTAGCAGGCAGCTTGCCCTCGCCGTGGGGTCTGGTGGGGTGGGATTCAGCCTGCTCTCCCCACATTTCCATTGGTGTCTATGTCCATCTGTCTATGTCTAGGCTTACATTCCTTCTTTGGCTACATCCAGCCTTTTTGCAGGAACCAGAGGTACAGGGAAGGGGTTTGGGGACCAGGTGGGGCAGAATGTTAGAGAAGTTCAAACCTAAATTTTATGCTCCCCAAAGGCTGATGGGTTTTGCATATCTGTGACTGTTTTGGCCTTTTTTGGAGACAAGAGCTCTCTGCAAAAATGAGATTTCAAGTGCCCACCAAATTCAGAGGATATAGCATTTTAGTTTGTGCTCATTTCTAGGTGGATGCTGCTTTATAAAAATAAACTTGACGTGAATCTTTCCCTCCCACAGAAGCTAACGATGTTCCCTGCAGCACTCCTAAGCCGAAGCCATTCCTGTTTATTGGCCCAACTTCAGATAAAGGCTTTACCTCCCCCCAGCGCCAACTTAGGGGTCTTTCTCATATTGTAAATAATTTGCTGCGGAAGCATTAAATCAGGAACAAAGGTTTTAGCAAAATATCATCCGTTTAACTTCATCTTAATGTGTGTGCTGTGCTATAAATCTGCGCCTCTCATTACCAATCCCTACTTTATGGAGTGTTCCCGTTATCAGTACTGCCGGGGTGAGAGGAGTAGTCACAGAAACAAAACAAAACAAAAACCAAAACCAACCACCAACCCCAAAGCTCTGCAATGAAACATATATTGTGGAATCAATATACTACTATAGTTTCTGAGGAACTTTATATTCTGTACAACATACTGAAATCTCCTTTAGAGATTGCCTTTGTAATACAAACTTTGTCAGTCCTCCACCGCGAGTCCATCCGAGATCAAACTAAACTGAGGATGGTGTAAATATTCCATGTGAAAACCAAACAATCAGACAAAAGTCAAAACCGATACCGGTACCTCCTCTTGATAGGACTGTAGTTCTAAACGTCTATTGGACTTTGAAGCAGGAGCATCAGTCTGTTGATAGTGTTCACAGGAGGAGCTGGCCAAAAATGAATGTTTTTTCAGAGGCAACTGTCAGCTGGTGTGATGTGACTATATTGTAGCAAGATTTTGAGAACTGTCATGATTGCTTGGAAAAAGCAATATAATTTCAGGCCAACTAATTTAATCCCTTTGATGCCAAGAGATTTGCTACTGCTAAGTCCAAACACAGAGATATCTCACCAGCGCTTTTATTAAGGCAAACTGTGTGAAAAGTTCACTCTGCTTTGATGGACAGGATTATTAGGGAAAAGCAATAATTTGCTGAAGCCTTATTGTCATGCCATTTCTGGAGATGACATTAAAGTTAGCTGCAAGGCCAACTCTCCGTGCTCTCCCCACCTCAGGATGGTGTGGATTTGGCAAACTCCACCCAGAATCCTCTCAGCAGTATTAGAAACACAGCACATATCCATGCCTCAGGAATAAACAGAAATAAAGCTCTTCCCTAAAGTAACCTAACCAGAATTCATTCCCCCTTACTTTTTATTGTTTGGTTCACCTCTGTAAAGCTTTTCAGCATTTATATTCATTTTACACTGTCAAAAGCTGAACAGGAGTAAGATAACAAATGGTTCTGGTAGCAGCTGTCACCACCTACTGTCTGTGTATGCCTGTGTGAATCTCTAAATGGAAATAAAGTACTTTAATAACACATTTTCTCTAAACTGTCCTCATGGATAAAGTTACTCTCAAATCAGTCCATGAACACTTTCCAATTCGGTGCCCACTTCAGCCTGCATCTCTGTCTCTCCTCTGCAGAGCCTGGGTAGGTACGCAGCACTGGGATTTAAAGACATTTCAGATAGAAAACACTTTAACAGCACACCTTCTGCGACTGCCGCTTGCCTGCGTTTGCTGCTTTTGGTGTTTGAACCTTCTCCTAACTTGCCTAATTTTCTTGCTATAAATTAAGCCGACTGTCCATTGCATTTTTGTGCTGCCTTGGCTTTAGGCAGGAAGCGCCCAGAGCCACAAATTAAACACAAATTGCTCTGGTTTGGCTTTTTTTTTTTTTCTTTTTTTCCCCTTCTTGTGTTACCTACTGAGGAATCTGCTCCATGGACCTTGTCTCCGTTTCTCAGTGATTGTAAAACATGGTTTGCGTGTGTTGAGGTCAATGAGGATTTTGATTGTAAGTGACAAGTGGTGGGTGATTATTATTTTTAATCAAATACGCTGCTTAACGTTTACAAAGTATGGTAAAAATATTTGGTGCTTTTGAGCACCTGTCACCTCCAGGTAAATAATTTAATAGCATGTGAGGAAGCCAATTAGAGTTAATTAGAAATTGACTGATCTGCTTTGGCACTAAAATGGTTGGAAAATATGGCCTGTCCTTTCTGGAATAGGGATTTCGCTCTTGTACACACACGAGTGAGGAAATATATTGTTTTATGGTCAAGACGTAGTATTCCTTTGAGGGGAAAAAAGTACTTTATAAGCCAGATATGTAACAGCAGTTCAGGC
The DNA here is from genome assembly GCA_008711295.1 of Anarhynchus alexandrinus. Lineage (NCBI taxonomy): Eukaryota > Metazoa > Chordata > Aves > Charadriiformes > Charadriidae > Anarhynchus > Anarhynchus alexandrinus. The sequence goes on along the minus strand of VUYV01000072.1, from coordinate 3,423,644 downwards.
AAGAAGAACAGGGGCACGAATCCGAACAGACAAATAGCTGTGCAGTTCCTCAGCTTTATTTCATGGTGATGGGCATGCTGGAAATGTCTAGAAGATTAATAGATTCAAATTCAGTGATCAAAAAATGGGAGCATGTCCAAATGGATCATTATAACAGATTCCCGCTCTATCCCACAAGGCAGATTTGAGCCATCTGTAAGCTTCACGTTCCTGGTCTAAAATCTTTTGCAGCCATAAAAGACAATAAGTATCAGTAGAAAAAAAAAAATCAATTTCTTGGCTTTGCAGTCTAAAAATATAGTGATGGGGACTCCAGGGACAGAAAAACTGCTGATTATCAGGGCTTTATTTTTTTTTATTTTTTTTAAAAAGCAAGTTAAATGAGTAGGCTGTATTTAGGAAACAACTTTGTTATTAGAGGTTAAAAGAATATTTCTGGAGAGTAAAGTCAGCATCTAACACTCAGGCTTTGGGGGATCAGTGAGTGCCATCTTTGATGTTCCCTGTCCAAGACCCAGTGTACTCCCAGGAAGTTTCTAGAGAACCTGTGTTGATGATAAGGGCAGATAATTTATGAGTCTAATTTTTTAGCTCCAGAAAGTTGGTGCTAAAAATAAATATTTAGCATTTCAGATGTTCTCCCTTGAGGACTTTCATGGTGTTAAACTGTATGTTGCACAGCTCTTCTTGGTGAGAGGGATAGGGAAAACTCTATGGAGTCCCACTTTCTACCCCTTGCATTCCAACGGATGGGCAGGAATTCCAGTCTCCGTGCTCCATAAAGCAAGGGGTTATACATTGGTGGCTTCTTGGACCTCAAGACACCTGCAAAAAGAGACAATGCTGGGGGAGGAAGAGTGGGCAGAAACAGGGCTGTGCCCTAGTCTTTCTGCAGCGGCTAGCACTGATCTGATGGTCACACCACGGAGCACATCCAAATACCCTAATCCTGCGGTGCTCCCAGGACTGCCCTTGCAGCAATGCCTCAAAGAAAGCTGCCTGTGCTTTTGTAATGCGCTCTACCAGTGGATAGACTACTTCAGATGAACCTCTTTTCACATAGGTATTTATATAAGAAATACTCATTTTTTGCTTCTCATTTTATGAAATTGATGGAAGATTCGGTTGAGCCACGCTGCCTAACTCTGTATTGCTATGCAGTAATGTCCACGAGGCACCGGTGGTGCCATGGTCGCTTTCAAAATCTTTGCTTTCTGCAGATATCGTTGCCTGGAAGAGGGAGCGCGGTCTCGACAAAGCCTTCTCTGCAAGCAGTGAATCACAAGGCAATGAGCCACAGGAAAGGTTAATCTAAAAACTCAAGGTGCGCAAAAAAGATGGCACTAATGTTTATCTCCCTGCCGTAGGAACGGTGCCCATAATAGCCATCTGTGGAAAATGGAGATGTTCCAGCTTGTGGAAGGCACCACAACAGCACTCTGGTGAATTAATCACATGCTGTTTGAGGCCTTCACCTCACACGCGGGATGCATTTCGCGTCTCTGAGATATTCTACGCCGAAAGCTGTGTGCCGAGATACAGTGGACTTCTTTCTGCGCACAGCAGTCATGAACCTTCCTCATTTATTTTTTAATCATAAGGGAGAATTATTTTCAGAACAACAGGGTCTGAAATTTAAATTTGTGCAGGTTTTAAACAGGCTGATGTTTCTGAAGTCTCTTACGGTCTCTGATATTAGGAGATTAGTTTGAGACAAGATCTTTTGATCCTCATAAAGGTTTAATGTTATTGTGTAGCTAAGCTGTTAATAATTGGCTAGAGATTTCATAGATATATGTGTATGGTTTCCACTGAGGTTTTAACCTAAGGAATGATTTCTCATACCCTTCATATCCCAGTCCAGATGTTCAAGTCCTATTTCGCTACGTTCCAGCAGATGGATGCCAAAAACTTGGGGAAATTTACAGTGTTTCTCCATGTAGTATATATAATATACCGTATTATTGAGCTAGAAGGTAGAAGAGCAAAGACTATTGCCCCAATTTCTTCAGCTATTTTCTTCACTAGCAACAGAAAGTACTTAATTCTTAAGCTCTAATGGCGAGAGTTCTCCAAGGGAGCATTATTTTTTCCTCTCCCAGGCCAACTATAATGCAGCTGACTAACATTAAGTCCCTCCTGATTAATTTAATGGTAGCTAAATAGTGCAGAAAAAGTGAGAAGCCACCAATTCTTCTCTTGATAACACTGCCTTCCCGATGTCTGCGGTAATCAGCAGCATGCTGTCCGACATACAAAAGTCTTTAAATTAAACAAGCATTTCAGTTTCCCTTTCTGACTAATAATTTTCCTTTTTTTATTATTTTTTCTAAATCCAGTGCTAGATTTTCAGAACTGCCTATTATTTGCATATCTGAAAAACAACATGATCTAAAGAATTATAATACCACATGAATATATAGATGGATCTGGAAAAGACGTTTTGGCTTAGAGAAAAGCCAAGAAATGTTTGATATTTGCAATATGTAAGGTAGCAGTAATTTCAGTGATACTACTGAAATTTAACATTATGCGCAGGTTTTTCTGGATCAGAGTCTCCAACTCAAAACGTTGCAATGCCAGACTAAAACCTTAATTTCCTTGCATCTGAAAAATGTCTGTAAATGTTTTGCACCAGAAACCATAACTTTGAATTTTCTGACCTTTGAGGTTGTTACATATCACGCATCTCCTCATCCACATGAAAGGCAGAGGAATTTTTGTTTATTTCTTCAAAAAGCAATGGGCAGAACAACCACAGTTTCAATCTCAGCAGCTTCAGTTTTCTGGTTTTCCCAGCATCATCTCCAGTTTGTCTATATCTGAACAAATAGACAAATTGGAGACAATGCAGAGAAAAGCAACAAAAATGATACAAAGGTTTAGAAAACACGACCTGGAGGGAAATACGAAGATGATTGAATTTATTTAATTTAGAGAAGACTGAAAAGAGATATGCTAAGAGGTTGCAAGTACAAGGAGAATAGGGGTGGGTAATTGCTCTTCATGTCGAATAAGGATACCAGAAACATTATGGGCTATTTTGTACCATTGAAGACTGGGAAAAACTTTCTATCAGCTTGCTGATATAGATGAGGAGTCTGTCTCACTGGAGATTTTTTAGAAACAGAGTACAGAAGTGTCTTTCAGGGATATTCTGGTTTTTGCTTTTGAGGAGAGCTGGATTAAGAGACTGCGGAGAAGCCCCAGCCCTACACTTCTGTGATTTCCCAGTTAGTCTGTCCACAGTCCCAGGAAGGAATTCTTTAATCTCTACTTATTCTTTCACCAGGATGTCTATTAGCTAGCCTTTCCAGTTCCTCGTAGGAAGAGACAAGCACTCCTTTCTTCTGAAGTGACAAGTGTTTTTGTCCCCATCACAGCTCATTTTGGAGTGTAAGAAAAAAAAAAAAAGCCTAAAAAGGATGGCACTTTCTAATTTTACTCACTCACTGCTATAATATTTATTGTTTTAAAATAAAATGCCTTCAGCATTGTAAAAAAAAAAACAGGAAGAGGATATTTGCTTGTCAACTGCAAACCTCTAATGTTCTACAAATGCTTTTGAATTAAGTTTGGCAGTACAGCGCTGAAACAAGTATAGTTGGACCCTTTTTCAGGATGTCAGGTGCAGAGCTGAAGTGATTGGGGTCAGAGTGGAGATAAGACATTAGGGAGAGTCCACAGAGTCCAGCTTGAAAGTCCTGTATTCTAATCACCAACCATATTCCTGTAAAGTGGAAAGTGTCTCTCTTTTTTTTTTTTTAATTTTAGGTTTTTTTAATTTTATTTTGAGAAGCAGACACTGGCCTTTAAAATCCTTACAGCTACTAAGAGTGGGGTTTTTTTTTGCATCAGGTATCATGGAAAAAGTCAAGCCCTCATCTGTGCAGTAAATGTTAGCAGCTGGGTTAATTGTGAGGATATAGGGCATCTTTTAAGGTTTATAAGACAGCTATGCTCTTGGAGATACTGTTTTATCTGTTACTGTAGCCCTAATGCTACCTCTTTGAAAGCAGCCTTTGGCTGCAGAGTGCTACTATTTAACAGGTTTAACATTACTAAAAATTGAGATGCTGATGCCATTATTAAATTTCATTCTGCACACAAGCAAACAGTTTATCATAGTCTGTTCCCAGCAATTGTAATCCAATTTTTGTTATCTTACATTGTTTAAAAAAGAGAGAGAGAGAGAGAAAGATACTGTACATCAATCTGATAAAAATGTTTAAATAACTGGTGCTTTTTTGTGATTATGTCGGTTTTATAGCAGCATTATGGAAACACGACAGGGTAACTAAAATCTGATTACGTCTAAGTCCTTGCCCATTATGTGATTATTATGAACCATGACTTCTACTGGCACATTATGAATTACATGGTCATAATACAAGGGATTTCCAATATAATTAACTGAGATTAGCAGCACTAGAGAAATCTGGGAATAATGATACAACTTTGAACAATCAGTTTTACTGTAAATGCTGCTAGCTCTGGCTTCCAGGAACCAGGAGGCTGGTGGATGTAAGCGTGACCTACCTGCTGGGGTTTCCTACTCATCCTTTCTCTTCCCTCCCCCTGGTGAAATTAATTGCAACCTTGCCAGAGTGTTAGGAACTCCCTTTTTTCCTCTTTTCTTCTCATATTATACTGATAAAAGTCCAGGCTGGCTAAGATTTTCAAAAATGTCAAAGGTCTTTAGATGCCTCCTTTTGGGGGGCTCAGCCTGAAACCGGAAAGGGCTCTGCTTCTGAAAACATCGAAATATTATTGAAGAACAGATCCGCTGAAGACAGCTCAAGTTAGGGCACTTAAAGGCAGAAAGTCGTGAAAATCACAGATTGTTTTCAAAGATCAGAGCCAAGGTTATATTATATCTCAGGCAGGCAAGAAGTCTTTCCTTCCGCAACCCCCCCAGCTCTCAGCTGCTGGAGAGAAAGCTGACTGTGTCCAGAGGGGGTTGCTCACTGTTGGACCTGTCCTTTCTCAGGCAGAAAAACAAAAGGATTTCTGCACAGATCCAGTGGCCGTCTTCTGGCTTTAGCGAAAAAAAAAAGGAAAATGGAGTATGTGATGGAAATGCCGTAGGGAAAAAAAGAGACTAAAACGGACCTGGTGTTTAACAAAAGGATTAAACATTTCACCCAGTAGTGCATGGACAGCTGGGGTAGAGTGGGAGGTCCCCTGATTATTAAGATATCATTTGTCCCTGATAGAGCTGGGATTAAAAAGAGCATTTTTTTTTTTGCACTCTATGGAACTTAAATTTCCTCAATACATAAATACAGTTGAAGGCGTAGAGAAAAATACAAAATCACCTGAGAATTTTTGGTTCAGTCCAGTGCCTCCCTCCTTCTAGGATTTATTTATAGCTCTTAATTTTCAGATTTCACGTGAAATTGCATCTCAGGATTTTTATTAAACCATACGCATCCCAGGTTTGTGCTCCTTACTCCCTTTGATATTATTACACCCAGCCAGTGCAACGACAGCCTTTCATTTACTTTGCTATGGTGATCATACTTCTTTAACCCCATACCTCCAGTGCTGTTGAGAACTGCTCCACTGCTGCTGAGTAGTTTTTCTGCCTATAGCAAGAGCTGGCTTCCTGGAGGATCATCTGAAGCTGTTTGTCCATCTGGGGCGAAGCGCTGCCGTTAGGTGCGTTCAAGGCATCTGCTTTTTCAGAACAACGACACGCTGATTGTGTGCTTGTAGACACCACAGGCTTGGCAAACTCAAAGGAAATGTCCTCCTCATCAATGTAGACCAACTCCGTTTCTATGTCCATTAGGCTTTTCAGAGGAATATGAGACAGAGGTGTCGGGATTACCTGATGACTACTCTCTAACGTTTCTTCTTTTTTCACAGCTAGTGTTTCATTGTTTTCTGATTTCCGTTTACAGCTTGCTTTGCCTACATCATTACTCTGTTTTTCCTTGGTTTTCTCTGCCATTTTTATTCTCTCCTTTTTATTTTTTGCTGCTCCATCCCCAAGGTGTTGTTTGACCTCTTGCCGTGCTTCTGGAATATCATTCAATTTGTTTGCCGCTGCCTTTGACTTCTTACTACTACACGTTTGCTGAGAGGCTTCATTCTTGCCATCCATACTCGTGAGATTTTTTTGGAAGTTCACGTTGCTTTCTGATGCCGTAACTTGAGCAAAGAAAGAGTCCTAGGAGGAAATGTGGATAAGTTAAGAATACTCAAAGGTTGCAACGCCAAAAAAAGCACGCAAATGCTTTCTCCACCAGGCATATCGCAGGCACCGTTATGAGAGCAAACTCTTCAATATTTAGTACACAGAATATCAGACTCACTGTGATTACTTTCTCTCTCCAGTGTAAAAGTTTAAGGCGTCTTAAATATTTTTGATAGCTCTTGATAATGGATGTTTGTTTATGTAAAGTAATGCCAGTGTGTCAGTTTGTTATATCTGCAACAAGAAGGGAAAATCTGGCTCTTAATCAAAAGAAAAACAACCAAAACCCTGTGACTGATTGACTCGCATTGTACGTTGTTACGGGGTGCAAAAAATCACTGTGGCCTGATTTTTGAGAGCTGGTAAGCACAGTGACTGAGGTCAGAGAGGGGTGTTCAAAAATCAGGCAGAGTGGATGTTTCCTAGAGGGGCACAAGCTCCAAGTGGGGTCTCAGCTTCAGCTGCATTCGAGCAAAATTCTGGATTTGGGTCTCAAAGCCATTTCTTATTGAACCTTCTGCAAAGGACAAGAGTCTTCGTACTAAGAAGCAGCCCTCCCCCAGTAGTTAACAGCCTAATTCTCAGTTCAGGGAACCGGTCGTGGATCCAAACTGGTACGAGAAGGTGGAGGATCAAGTTCATAAGCCTCCTCTCGACACCAGTTCCTGTACAATAGGAAAGGTGACTTGATCTGCGTTGTAAACTCATAACTGTGCTCAGATTCAAAGGAAATGTTGATTTTCATCTGCCCCTGCTGACTTCAGAGTGAAAAGGTGGAAGGCACAGCTAATTTTCTTCTCAGGTTTTCCATCAATTATGGAAAGTTTAATTGCAAATAGCTGTAACGATGACTGTCTTTCAGAATGGTTTGTTAAGCATAAGCACTCAGCCTTTAACCTTGTGTTAGTGTTTAACAGACCTCCATACGTTTAGGACCCGTTTAATGTAGTCAACTACAGGTACAGATTGTACAGAGGAAAGATAGAAAATAAATGCATTTCTCTTCAGCCAGAAACAGATTTTAAACAATAAGCAACTTGTTGAGTTTTAGTGAGGGCTCTACAGTACGCGCTACTGCACTTGTAAAAGCCGCTGGAATGTGTCCTGTATGCTGTGGTACGGTGAACCTTTACTGTTTAGGGCAGTGGGCGTGAGGGAATGGGAAAAAATTAATAGAAAGGGGTAAAGGGAAGAGACGGAGGCATTTTAGGCCATGTGAGAAGCTGATACTGAATTTTAATGTAAATAGGGTTTCAAATCTTTGTCATGTTTTCCACCCCCTCCCCTGGCTAAGCCAGATTGCAGCCAGGACTGTCACCAGCCCCGAAGCAGGGAACTTGTTGATTTTGACACTTGTTCACAACCTCCAGGCTGAAAACTTTACTGTAGCAGAACTGCCTGTGGAGAAACTTATTCCTCCTTCCATGACTGCAAGAGAAGGAGCGAGAGGTGAGGGGATAATTGTGTGATTTAAAGTAATTTCAGCAGACTTTTTTCGAGCAATGTGCTGAGCAATCACAACTCCTACTGAGTTCAATGGGGGTGGAAAACCACCGGCCCTTCCCAGATAGTTCTCCGCACTTGTCAGAATAGAGCTCAAAGGAATCATATTTATAGCAAGCTATTTTGAATGGCAGCAGTAAAGCAGCTGGAAAAGGCTAATGTACTTGCATCTGGCAGCAATTTTACCTGTTTGTAAGACATTCAATCCCTTTTTAAAACAAACCATAGCATAGCCGAAAGATTGGAAGCCGCGTTTTTCAGTGCTGGCTTCAGCACTAGGTAATTTAGGAAATTATGATTTATCTTCACTGTGTTGCAGAGCAGAGAGACTCCAGCCAGCACCAGCACCAGCTGAGGGGATGGGCCTGATCATCTTTGGTGCCATGTCACGCCAACATAACTGTCACATATGGGACCTGCGATGGGTCTCCATGTGGCCCCACAGTATATGGCTATCTGAGGTCATGGAGGGGGAACACAGGACTTTCACAGCCTCCTGGCTGGGCTGTTCACTGAAGGTCCTATAGAACTCTAGAAAATGAGGTTTAAGTGTCTACATCAGATACAAGTTTGCAGGAATTTTCCTCTGAGCAGCCATATAATACTGAGGAGCCCTCAAGGAAAATTAATGGACTCTTCTCACCAGAAAGCTCACCAAGGCAAAGCCCTATATCTGATGGGGGGTTGATATCGGCACAAATGGGAAATTGGCTGGACCAAACTGTTCACCATGAGACTGTCTTAAGAAGTTTAAAATAATTTACCATGGAATAAAAGAAAAAAACAGAGCACAAACTGTGAAATACAGACCAAAAATTCTTTAATCACTTACGGACATTTTTCTGGTGGACCAGCACCTGAAATGATCGTTGCTGTACCAAGTGGATTTGTACTGCTCCTATTGTATTTTTAGGTATTCAAGCTGATTAACATGACTATGGGTTGTGCAATGGAAGCACGTTATAACTCAGGCAGGCTCACTTTAATCACTGCCTCAATAAAAAAACACTTCCAGGGAAAAGCTTTTAGAAAATCATTATCTTTGTCAGTTAAGTATTTTCCTGAGACTTTGGTTAAAATGTCTGTTTTTTATTTTGGAAGCGTTTACTGTAAAATGCTTCTAATGAATCACTATGCAGGGGAATATAGATAGACAATTTAGCACTATAGTCAGAAGGAAACTACTCTAAATTTGTGAGCTCTCAGGAATGATCTTCCTGATCAGTCATAAGCAAGTTCAGCTTTCTGCATATTTGAGGGTTCAACTTTGCCAAGAGACCTCTGTCCGTGGCACTGCCAGCCACTACAGCTAAGTATTTTGTTGGGTCTATTGGTAAGGAAACCGCATCTCTCCAAATGGAGAGGCTTACATGAAAGAAGTATAAATGCAGAAGAAACATAAGATGATTTATCTTTTAAAATCTTCTGGTTTTGACTGTTGATTTCCCAAGGTATCTAAGAAAACCTTCTTGGGGAGAGTGGCCTGCCTACCAGATAACGTAAACTTCCTTATGTGCATGATCTTATGAACCCTATTACTTATGCTTTTTGTTCTGTATCGAGTTTGATTCTGCTTTCAACATCTTCTCCTATTATCTCACATCAGATTAGAGAAGAACCTGCTGATAAATCACACTGGCACTTCAGCTGGCACCTAGTTGTTAAATTCTTTGCCAGTTCTTTGATGAGCCCTTTTTTCTTCAGAATTTAAACTTTGATTTCAACCAAAAAAGCTTTTGCCCTTAAAGTTGTGAAGTTAAACCTTTCTAAACACCAAAGACTGCAGTGCTATCTTCCTGAATCTGCATATAACAAGGCAGAACCGCCGGGCTACATTCATCATTGATTTAAGTGGAGGGACAGGAGAGAGGAATTTCTTCTAGTAGTTCTCAGAGGCGATTAAGCTGCCTTGAAACTGAACCATCACGTTGCCGTTACCAGCTCTTTGAGACATGAATTCTGTGGGGCTGCGCTTCAGGAAAAGGTCTGTTTCCCAATTTCGGTAAAATCTTTCAGTAGACAGCACAAGTCGCTATTTCTGAGGATCACAGTTGCCTTTTACGGCAGAGGATGTGGAGAAAGAAGAAAATTCAAGGAGAGATTCCCCAGTGCTGGCCTGCTGGATCATACCCTTCTATGGTTCAGAGGGGGACAGTATGGCAGCTAGGAAGCAGAAAGGGGACTAGATAATTATTTTTCTTACTCTGAACCAGGTTCCTTACATTGACCATTCGACAGCAGTCCAAGTGGACCTGTGCTCTGCTGTTGAATGTGCCCCGTGAATGGCTTGCTAAAACTCAGAGGCTAATTAGGCATCAGATCTGGAGAGAGCAATAATTCTCCCTCCACTCCACCCCGATCAGAACTGGCAGAGATTTTTGTTGTCACTGTTTTGTTTTATTTTCACTTCCTCTGCAGCATAAGGTACAAGCTGCCTCGTTCGGGATGGTCTGGCTGTACCTCATCTGCTGTCCCAGAAGCTCTAGTCATTAGTGGTCCATCTGTATTTTGTGCTCTCTGCTGTGAATGTTCAACGCTGCACGGTTTCTAGAGGATAACATCACATTTTTCAGCCAGAGCATGACTGTATCTGCAACACACATATGCATTTTGTGCAAAGATACCCCATCTGTCTTTCGGTGAGCTCACCTGGGTACCAGCAGCCGTATAGTTGTGTTAGGCTGATACCCCACCATGGCTAATTCGCCCTGCTAGAAGATACATATAATGACAACTGCAGTATTGGTATACCACTTAGACAGTGATGGGACTTTTCCAGAAAGTTGTAGGAACCGAACTCTTTCATCTATAATAGTCTTTTTCTCCCAGAAGGCCATTTGAAATCACAGGGCAGTCATCTGTTACAGTTCATTTCAGTGCAAATGTTGGAACAGGCAAAACTGCATCCAAAACTATGGAGCAAGTATAAGAAAATTTTACCACTGGTACTTGTACAAGTGTTATCCCACTCCTTCAATGTCCTCTAGTACAGACAGAGAAATATAGTACTATAAAAAACACATCCAAAGCCCCACAACAGATAGGTCATTAGCTGCCCTCCTCTGTAATAATTTCACTTATATTGAATTCCAGATATCCTGATCCATCTCTAAGGTGAGGATGCTCCGGTTTTATCACTTAAAAATGAAGCAAGATTTATCTGTATTAGATTTACAGACAGACTTTCTGAATGAGCGTGTGCACCAACAACAGCTATGCTGAGATCTGAACTGGAGATTTTTCCAGTCCATCTTTCAGCGGGATGACTTTTTAAGCACTTCCTTTACTGCTGAATACCACAAAGGCTCAGACAATCTATTGATGACGAAGGTCAGCACCTTCTTAGCAGCCCATAAAGTGAGTCTCTCACAATCAGGTTTCAGACTTTTTAAGATTCTAGCCATTTCTTTAGGCAATGAAGCAACCTAGTTCTTTTATCTTGCTATTTTTATTGTTTGAAAGCCTGAGTCACATCTGATCTTTTTTATTTTTAGTTTTCTTTTGGGGGGGAAAAAAAAAAACCCTTAATGTATCTTTTTTTGTTCAGTACTCTTATTTCTTTGTGATAGACATAAGTAATGGCTCATTCAGTGCAAAATCAGAACTCCTTACATTTTTCTTGCTGTGATAAGGGCACACTTGCCATTATTACAGCTGCATTGTCCACATTGCTGCAGCAAAGGTTTTGTCAGCACTTCCACTCTAAATACTATTTTCACTCACTGTATTTAACCTGTTTATAAAACTAATAATAATAAATTGGGCTCTGGGCTGAAATTTGGCAAGGGTAATCATGGTTTTTTCATAGTAGTTTGCAGGGTTTTAACCATATTATCCTAATTGCTCTTTGAAGCTGAAACTCACATATTAATTGTTTATGTGTGCCGAGTACAACAAAGCGCTAATCTCATTAGGCTATAGACATAAGAGAAATATTAAACTGTATTTATAATTATGGTTCACAGCTATCAGATAGCTAGTTCACCAGGCACTCATGCAAAGAAGTAAGCTTAGGCTTACTGTTGTTCAAAGTAACGCAAGTCCAGTTCCTTCTATTCCTCACAACAGCTTATGGAAGGTTGAAGGTGAATACGACAGAAACAGAACGTAAGAAACAAATCCTGGTTAAAATACTTAACGTGTCTTTAAGTATAATGTGCAAATAGAAATAGGAAATACAATTAAAATAATTAAGAGAAGTTTTCACTGGGTATGTTAATAACGCGGTTGTCATTGCCTTCTTGAACAGTGCTTAAATTAAGAAAGGAGAGGGTGGCATGAAGATCACTGTCATGTGAATCCAGGACTTTTCTACGAAATAGTTTGGCATTGATTGGGAAAAAAAGGAAAATAGATAAACCCCTATTCCCGCCAACTTTGGATAGTCTTGAACAGTAATGGGATCTGCTTCCTCTCCCTCTTGATTCTTTTCCCTTCTTCACTCTACGTTTTGTCTGTCTTATCTCTCATGCTGGCGTTTCTTGCAGTAAGGATATAGGCAGCCGTGGTCCTGGAGAGCTACCTTGAGTGATTTAAGAGGCTGCTTCTCCAGCTGGTCAATACCACCCTCCTCTTCTACTGCTGCAGCTCCTAGTGCCTTTCTGCGCAAATTAAAGCAGCTCAGGGTAAATAGATTCACAGAAGTACCTGGGATCGACGCTAATCAGTTTCATTAGGCACTGAAGCAGGCTGGAAATATATACCATGAGCTAGGAGTACCCAGTATGTCAGCCGTGGGAGAGGGGGACAGGCAGAACTGGGAAATTTCTGCTCTGTCTGGCTTCTCCAGTGAAAGCCCATCATATGTATTTATTTGGTCTGTTGGCTTAGCCAAGACTTCGTGCTTTGGCACATGGCTGCCAATCTATAACCAGCATGAAGGCATTTTTTTAAGCTTTGAGGCAGCATCTTAAAGGATTATAGTAGTCACTGAAATGGGTGAGCCAATCTCACAAGACAGCTAAAACAAAGCTCAATATTTTCCATTTCTTTGGGGCTTCTTCCCCTCCATGTATTCTTTATTATTTTAAAACTTTATATTATCAGGTATCACAGCAAAAGTTAACTGCCAACAATTTAACACAAAATTAGGCACCTGAAATAACTATTTATTGCTGTAGAGATGCACAAGGATGCTATTAACAAGATGTTTGAATAAAATTAGAGCTGTAAAAGGACAGTAGGCTAAAAACTACAATTATAAACCAAAATCAAGAAGGAACCAGAATCCCCCCAGTGCCATATCTCAGGACAGTGAGGCAAAGCAAATACAGAAAAGAAGCACCAGTGATCACCACCTGGAAGAAGGAAGAGGAAGATTCAGTACATAGCGAGGGCTCAGGACGTGTGGTTGGGAACTCGTGTGACTAAGGAAAAATGAAGAGAGAAAAAATTGAGGATGTTTTCTGCACGTGTTTTTTAGGCACGGTGTAACTGTCTGCCTTGCTCTCCCTCATAGTGAAATACTTCCTCGAAAAGTGTGGGAGAAAAATACTGAGAGACAAAAGAGACAGCAGGGAAAGCATTTCAGCTCTGCGTAATGATGTCATCCTATTAGCACAAAGCCCTGCATTGTCAATTAGGAAAAAAAGGTCAGCGCTGTGTCTGACGGGGATGTGAAGCCTGGCCAGCCTTCCTTGATTGGATTCAGCAGCTCAGCACTGCGGGAGCAGAGCGGTTCATTTTCATAGCTAAAGGGCCACTGAGAGGAAAGAGGGAGAGAAAACGGAAATTTTAAAATGGCAAAGGTTCCTACAGCAGGCTCCTGAAAAGTGGAGTTGTGAGAACAAATAATTCTTCTGTGTGAGGAACAAGGATGTATGTGTGTGCCTAAGGTATAAACAGACCAGCGAGCTTAGGGTAATCCCTAAATGAAAAGGAATGCAAAGACTGGTCCTACAACTGAGACGTTGTGCTGAAAAAGCTTGAGAGGTTGGGTTTTTTTTTTTGGTAGTGCAATATTTCCTAATTCTGTTGGGAAGACAAGAAAGCAATTTTTGAAGAGATTACAAAGCAAACGTCCAAGTGTCCTACTTGCTCTCATTCTGAAGGAGATGAAGAACTATTGATTTTCTGAAAAGATTGCTTTGAAATGGTGGGAGCTGAGTACTTCTAAAGAACGAGTGCAGAGGGGCAAAGTTTGGTTTAGGTGGGTTGCCGCAGACTGTGCTGTGGGCTTGATTAGATCTGCCAACGTGCTATTAAGAGGTCTGCATCTCAGAGCTGCTCTGGGCAGCACTGCCTCCAGGATGAGGCAGGAATTCAATGAGAGCTCACAGTACAGAGAGAGCTCTCTTTCACTTCACAGAATAATCACATTCCTATGGGACCAGGCCCTAGGAAAGCCCAAACCTAAAGGAGATGTTAGCAGACCCGTAACGACTTCCATTACCCGTTGTGCAGTACACTAAACATACCAGCCCTCAGATCCACAGCAAAGAAGGTGCCTGACACCTGACATCAAACACACAGCAAGAGAGATGTCGCTGAGGATACAGACCCTTTTCTTCTCTAGTTATATCAGACAAACAGGTTACCGTGATCGAACCCAACGCTAGTTGCTGGTCAGCACCCCAGGATGGGTGTCCCTTTAATGTCCCCTCAGTTCTGCTCATTAACTCGTGTTAATGGAAAAGAGATGTGTCAGATGAGATTTGCCATTTTAGCTCTTGGTGTTTCTGTTCACCAAATGCAAAACTCCACCGCTACCTCTTGTGACGTTTTATATGGTAAAATGTTAGCTGCAGCACCCAAGCTCCTAACTAGGACCACCCTATTTGAACAGTTTTGGTAGTGATCCTTCCTTTCACTTACACGAACTATGTAACTACAATGAAGTCGGGGTGTACAGAAACTTGGTGGATCAGTGCTGAAGCTTCGTAAGTCACCAGTTTTATTGAACATTTAGTAAAAACTCTAGTATCTTTCTTTGTGTGCCTAATTCTTTGCCCTAGTACTAACGCAAAAAACCTCCCCAAATCAAAGTCAACTGAATGGAGCAACAGGGAGAAAAGGAAGGTGTGAGAATGGGAAAAAGAAGAAAAGGAAGATATCGAGTAGGGAGAAACCAAGAAAAGGTTTAAAAGGCCATCATATCAAGATGCAAAGTGAATTTTAGTGGTCTGAGGGGCTATCTTCCTTCTGAATGTCCTTCCATATTGCTCCATTCCCCGCAGGGGCAATCTCCCTAGATAGATGTCATTAACTGGAATTCCTTTTTCTCGTCTTTTATTGTTGTGGGTTTTTATTTCTTTGGTGATGCTGTTCTTTATGACTGCTGTATCTGATTTCCAATGTAAGAGCAATAAATGGAAGAAAAAGTGTAAAAACAGTAGAGAACAATGCCGGGTGAGGGAACAAGGGAGAAGACAGCGGGTGCTGGCAAGTCCCTCCTGCTCTTCTCGTAATAAGGATGCCCTTGCAGCAGGGGTGCATGGAGACCACAGCCTCAGTGAGAATGAGAAGTCTTAAAGACCTAGTCCACATCTTCCACTGGTACAAATCAACACTGATCTGTCCCAAAGATTTTAGCAAGTCTGGAAAGATGGAAGCTGATGAACCTTTTGACTACAAAGGGGTTTTTATGACCAGAAATTCATCTTTGCAAAGACGACCATGCAAAGAATATACCCCTCTACCTCAGCAAACAAAACAAAGTTCTCTTTTGCCAAGTTAGCTACTGAATTTCTGTGACCCCAGCAGTACACTTTGTCCTGAAGCTTCTGCTCAAGTCACCCTTAAAGGCAGTATTGAAATTCTTCTGCTTGGGTTATGGAGGCTAATAAAGAGTCTGATAACTGGTGGGAGGGCACTGAAGCATTCATGCATATGAAATCATGTGCACATCTATAACCTGAGATTTTTCTGATGCCATGGAAAGAAATGCAGAACTTAATTCTCTCCAGTTTTAAGAGCTGTGTCTAAACTCAGGTATCCCTGCAGTGAGCGATAGTTAAACGGGATGCTTACAAAAAAACCTGAACAAGGTGGAGAGGTTTGTTTCCAAACCAACAAGGCTTTTTATTTACCTTCAACAAGCTGTCTTAACAATTACTGTTCACTGAAGGTAAGGGCTAACCTGTAACCGAGAGCTGGCTTTATGGAGTGGATTATACATGCAGCAGTGAAAACTGTAGGGTGCACAGGAGCAAAAAGAGGGAGAAACTTTTCTGGTGGCAGTAAGACCTGTTGAAATAGCCAAAGCATCATCATCAGGGACTAATCTGGCTTGGACTCTGCTTGATTAAAAATAAGAGACAATAATTTTCTTATGGCTCCATAATTCAATTGAATAACTGGGTTTGTTATCTAATAGTACTTTGTCATACCAAATGATCTGTATGTTGAAAGCTCTGTTCAGGCATAAACTAATTAATTTTCATGGCAGGACCAGTCCTGTGAAGTACTGTGCTTTTAGAATGCAAGAGAAATCGAGGAAGCACAATAATTCACAGGGTGAGGCTGAATTTCGCATTAGATATGTAATTAAATATTATGAGTCCCACTGGGATGCAGAGATGTTAAGCAGAGATATCAATGAGTTAGCCATTAGCTGTGCATCGGTCCCTCTTTGGCTCCTGATTCAGAGCACAATGGCGGCAGCTATCATTCACCCATCCTCTAGACTCCTTCATACCACTACAGTTGTCTTACATTAATGGTATACCTCCAAGGGATTTCGTCTTTGGTACAGTATTTCTGCAGTAATGCTGGACAGAATGAAGCAAAATTCAGGGCTCAGAATATATGATAAAGCACTTGGATAGTTCATTTGTCCACCTCCTTATTTCACTAGCTGCTTTAGCAAATACTCAAGTTATGCTTATTCCATTTCTCACAGTGTGGAATAATGAACTTTAAGTATTCCTAGGCAAAAAAAAAGCCTGGGAGGAAGGAAAAACAGAAAGGCGGAAAGATAAAAAACTTACGTGACACAAGGTGAGGGACATGTTAGTAATTTGAGGATTCTATTAATTAAACAGGTATTTTAAAACTTTCCAGAGCCATCATTACAAACCTAGAAAATTTAGAGGTAGGGTTTCTGAGGGTTTTTTAACCCACGTATTACAACTATGCATTTCACCCTTAATTGTTTTGTAATTTGTCATGCAATGGTTTAATAGCAGCAGCTGAAGCAAATGCAGTAACAACTGAGAGCTGAAGCTTGCACAGATGAGAGCTCCTGACAGGCAGAGCTTCAATTCAGCAACTTTGTACAGGCAATAGAGCTGTAACATAAAAGTTAGCAGGAAAGAAAAGGTTGTGAAAAAGGACTGGCTGAAATAGCTCAGATTAACATTCAAGGCAGTTCTTTTACTTTGACAGCTTTTAGTTTCTTAGTATGGCTTCTGGTTTTAATTTCTTCTTTTAGCTTGGTGTCTTCATTTTTCAGTGAAGAAATTGCCTTTTGTGCAATTATTTTAATCTCTGTGAATGTTTATTATCTCTGCTGTGTTATTTTTGTCAATATGAATTTTAACCTTGAAGTGCTACAAGAACAGTAGGGAAATTTTTCTTCCTTCCCTTGATGAATAGAAAGGTACATGGCACAAGTTCTATAGGTGCAAATTTCCCATTCGGGATGCGTGAGCCAACCTGGTCTTTGACATGCTTATATGCAGCACCACAAATTTGTAAGAGCAGTGACAGCCCAGGGAAATCCAGTGGCGGTTGTGAGCCACTGAAAAAACAACAAAAAAATCTGCTCCAGCAGTTGGTTCTAACATGTTTTTGTTCATTTTATTAAATGTGTGGTTGGTTCTTGCCTTTATTTCCTATAAACTACACCGGGACTGGAGCCAATGCTGTCACAGACTAATGCTGATTCTGTAACCCATGCTTTTGTAACCTTTAAGTTATACTACTCTGATGTTTTATTTTATGACCTTCCTGAGAAAATTCTGTAAAGCTCCAATGGATGCAAGATATTGCAACCTGAATGCTAACTTGTAATATGGTGACCGAACATGTTACATCAGTTGGAAGAGAACTATATCAGTTCCTTTTATCCAGCTGATTTTGCCAGGAGGAACTTGAAGTGTTTGGCATGGCTACACCTGGGCAGGCAAACATCACGTTATGAACTTTGCCGTAAGTAGAGATCTTCCAAGGTGTTCTCTTAGCTCTGAAATTTAGATTTAAAGAGGAGCGGGGGTTTGCGATTGCTTTTGTGTCCTGACTACAGGTCACTTTCGGCCAGTAACCGAATCTATTGAATTAACAGGCTATAGTACATTCAGATTTGGGAGGTCAATGATGATGCTTTCCTTCTTTGTATCATCTGGGATGATACATCCTGGGAATTATACTGCCTGGGAACTATTCTTCTGAAGGTCTGAAAAGGTCGCTAGGAAAGACTGAGTGATGTGACTTATTTGTGTTGGTTTTTAGTTATATGTAAAGCTTGTTTCAAAATTATTAGAAATTGTTTTTACTTCGTATCAACCTGTTCATGAAAGAACCAACTAGAACCAAGGTGTCAGTTATCCTCTCCAGACTTGAGGTTAGGAACTGGGGTGAGGATGGTGGCAAATCCCTTTGGGCTTACCCAAACCTGGGTTTACCCAGGGCCCAGCACTCTGCTGCTGCAATTCATTCCTGTCTCCCTCTGTATGCCATGAAAAAGGAAGCGTAAGGGTGGGTGCAGGGCTTGCACCTTCCTCTGAACCTGCCTGCGAGCCACACGACAGACAAACCTTTCGAGGCAGCAGCCCAGCAGTTCATCAGCTCCTGCCCAGGGGTATAAATGTCTTCTTAAATACCAGCAGCACAAAGATGCTCTTGTACACCTGTACGCTTGTATACCTGACTGTATACCATCCTTTTTGGTGCCGTGTTTTCTTCTTGACTGTTACTGTATTGCTGTTGACCATCCCTGGATTGTTCATTTGAAAAAAACCAACAGCATTTGCTGCTGTCAGAGTGACTCTGGTTTGCAGAAGACAGTAAATTCCAGGTTTTTCATTTGTGGGGCTAAGTAAAGCCATTAAAGCTTTAACGCTCAGTTATTCCCAGCAAGGCAGCATTTCAGAGGATGCTGGAATTAAGCTAATAAATAAGTAGGGGGAAAAAAAACCCACCCCACAACAGAAAGCTAAAGGCAGGGACTTTGAGCAGGGCCTGCTTTGCATCCTGGCTTCTGTGAATTCTTGCTGCAGCTGCTCTTGCAGCTGCATTATTTTCAACATCAATCTGAGTGATGCTATGTAATAGCCTCGTTACAGAGGGACTAAAGAGCTAACAGAATACTAAAATCTTCAGACTTTTTATAAAATTTACATTCTGAAATACCATATTTAAGCTATTTTTCAATGTTTGAATTTAAATGGGCACAATTAGAGTTGATTTTTATTTTGTTTTTCAACTGGTAGTTATTATATTGAGCAAGTATTCCTCGCGGTCACAGTCCTGCAAACACACACATGCAGCATCTTAATTTTATAGGAGTGAGGAGTCTCACAGAGTCGCATAACATTAGACATGCAAACAAGCAGTTACAGAGCTGGGGCTTATATTTATAATGAAGAAATGTGGAATGCAGCAAAACATTTTACATTGAATTTTCTGGGTATTCTTTCAAAACAGCAATGGTACGTGGAGTTTCCTCATTGTTGGCCTTACTTACCACTGCAATCAGTTGGTAAAAGCACTAATGACTTTGTTAGAGCAAAGACAAACCAATGCAAAACACTTTAAAGGACTCACTTTTACATGTGTCCAGAGATGGCCCATAAAAGTTTGTCGGTGGTCACATTTGAATACTACTACCACGGTATTTCACCTATATATCCTAAATAGTTTTGCAAGCTTAGGTATGGTTATCCTGACCATAACACCAAGTTGCACAGATATAACTAATGACCATTTAAGGATTAGGCTCCATAAAGGGAATGTATGTAATCAAATACTTCATTTATTGATTCTAATGTAATGCATTGCCGTATTATAATTCCTGCAAACAGTGTGAGTACAGAACGAGCAGTGTGGCCACCCTGAAATACAACAGAGCCTGTCTTATTTAGCGGGCTGCTTACAACTCGGCTTCTAGAAGGTATGCAACTAGATGACAATCTCAATGTTATTTTAAAATAATTTCTCTAGCCTTCCTGGCTGCAGGAAAAAGCTTGGAAATATAACTCAAGTATCACGTAAAGGCTCAGGAAATAAAAGGAAAGAAATCAAAGAATGTATTTTTAAAAATAAAATAGCATTTTTATCTAGGTAGATGGTCCTGGTTGCCTGCCTGAGGATATTTAATGTTTAAGGTTAACAATATTGAATGACAGAGGGCTGTTTTTATTGGTTAGGTACTGTAATAACAGAAACTTCTTTATTTTTTTTCCATTCTAATTATACTTTACATGCATCTTTCTGGTAAGTGTGGGCAGATCATGTGATTTTTGTGCCTCATGGAGCTAATAAGACTTCACTTCTTTTCAGTGCCGCATGGATCAACTTACTAATATTTGTGAAACACAAAGGAATTAGAATGATGAACGTCCTATAAATAAATAAATGTATCTCCATTATTAGCCAGGAAAGCTCTGTTTTGTTTCAAGAAGTGATTACTGAAAATGCTTTACCGTGTATTTTATCAGCAAACAAGATGACATTAAGTGGCAATATGTTAAAATTAGTTGCCTTCCATTCTTTCAACTTTACTGGAAAAAAGTTACATTTTCTTTTCAGATTGTATTTCCCCAAGTATAAAACAGATGCATTTGGATAAATAGATTTGGAACATATTATTAAATTAAATGAAGAAGAGGAAACATAATGAAATAAAATCCAAGTATCTGAAAAAAAAAAAAATTCTTTTCACAGGCCTGGAGTGGAAATCTAATGTTCCTTCTCTACTTTATTCTGGTATGAGGATGACAGGTATTCTATCATCTTCCAAAGTACCATCTGAGATGCCACTTCTGATCTGAACAAGAATGGGTGTCCATTCATGGAGAACCAATTTCAAAATCCAGTTAAATGCATTAAATCTATTTCTACATTGAGCACATTGTTTGTGCTTAGTACGTTTATTACTATTATTACAATAAAATTAAATGGTGCCATCTCAGATCAGGTTCCTATTATACTTCTACATATTCATTGTAAAAGATGCTTTTCAATAGAACAAGGAGAGGAAAGAAGTATTCTTTGGGGTAAAATGGGGCACAGAAATGAGGCACATAGAAATGAATCCTTCTCAGAGGCATATAGGAGACCCACAGCACATCAGCTTCTCATTTTTAGGGTTCCTGCAGTTCCCTTCCCTAAGTCCCATGTAAAAATGGTACTGAGCCAGCTCAGCGCCACTGTACTCACCTCAGGGGCTCTGGAGGAACATCCCCGTTGGGGAAGCGCTTGGGAAGTGAAGCTCTGGCTCAGCCCAAGCCCTTGAGCTCGATGGAGCAGAGGAGTACGAGCACGCTGGGGGACTGCATGGCTGTCCCCGATGCGGTCGGTCCTAAATGCTTTCCAGCATGCCCCATCTTAGTCATTCCAGCTCAGCTCTTCCTCACCTCCTTGTGAATACTTTCTGCCCAATATTTTGAAAATGAAAGAAACTAAACCTGCTGGAAGTTGTCGTGCTTGTATAGAATGGGACATCTATATCCCCACAACCTGACTTCTACCACTTGCATTGAGTGCAAGCAGAGGTTTCTTCCCACCTTGGACCACTGGGGGAGGCACATTCATGCTCATCAGGACCTGAGCTCCACTGATGTATGTGATAAAAAAAAGAAAAAGTTCTAGAATAGGTTTAGAAAAGGGTTTCAAGTAAGGTCCTTATTAATTTGTCAAGAGACTAAATCGCTGAACACATTTAAATCAGAGCAACTTGTTAACCTTACTTTCTAAAGAATTTCTGCAAATGCATTTTAAAAGTGCAGTAAAATATGAAGTCTCTGCTGCTTCTAACCCAGACAAATAAACCTTGTAACTGCGGGCCACAAAACAGAGCTGAGGGAGGAAGGCGCACTGGAGTTATGTTCACAACTTGGAACGCTGCAAAGGTTCAACAAGCACTTCAGAGTAGAGTAGAAAATGGCATAAACCTCACAGACATGAGTCCCATCCCAGTGCCAAGCTATCCTCTTAAGTGCCAGGGACTAAAGAATCCCATGAACAGAGGGAGACAAGCAAATAAGAAACACAAAGCAAAATCAGCACAATTAATCAAGTAACTAAGATACAAAAATCTCAAAACAGAACAAACGTGCCATATTGCTAAAAAATGTTGTTTTGCAGATAAATGAATAAATTTACTTTCAAGCCAGGCTTTTTTTTTTTTTTCCTTAGTAGCTTCAGCCCTATTGCTTCCTCTGCACATTCTCCTCCCCAGGTGCAACTTATGGCATTGAAATTTCCCTATTTTAGCCACGCAGTTGAGGTGAAACCCAGACGAATGAATCATTGCGTCCTATCCACACTTACTGATCTGCTGGCTCAAAAGTGCAGAGCAGAGCAAAACAATTGCGTGGAAAAGTGCAGCAGGGCTAAAGCAACAGAAGGGGGAAAGAAATGAAATGGAAAAACCTAGGAATTCCGTAAGAGGGGAGAAGCAATGAAGATCTGAGCAGGGAATAGAGAAATAAGGGAAGATGATAGCAGTGTGAAACGTGGCTGGATGAGTAGAACTAATGAAACGGAGTTTCCTGGGTCTTTGTAGCTGGGCTATCTGGTGTCTAACAGCGTGCAAGCTCTGATCGAAGCTTTCCCCAGGGTTGGAATATTCACAGTGTCTCACCCTCATGTGAATTTTCCTAGTGTCTGTTTAGGGGGTTGTTCATGATGCAGTAATTTGGAGATAGGATCCAGGGAGATCCAGATAAACAATAATTAAAATCTTTTTCCTCAAAAAAAAAATAAAAATTAATGCTGTACTTGGAATGAAATGGGACTGGAAAGAAGATGCAAAATGAAAACAAAAGTGAAGTAAAAAAGGAGAAGACCCTTCTCTACCTAAATATTTAAGGCTGATTTTTTAAAAACTTAAATGACTAATGGGAGAGGAAAAGAGCTCTGGGTGGAGAGTGACTGGAGAGTGGTTGAGACAAGTGCCTAAAAAGCTCCACATTGCAAAGTGAGCTCCCTGAATGGAGGCAGCTGAGATGTAAAGAGGTTAATTTTAGGTGAGAGAAAGAAACAAAGCATTTCGGGTAGGTGGGAGAGGAGATGTTTGCAAGAAACACATTGCAGTCTCTGGAAAGTGCTGAGGCTGGCCTGTAAATTTGGGTCAGATGAAGAAAATGAAAAGCTGCTGCCTCGTTAGTCCCCACCCCATTAAGCATGAAGGTAACAGAGGAGGAGATGTGGGTTTCCTCTGAGATGGTCAGGAGCCCTCCGTTCCCTCCCAGGACTATCCCCACTGCAAGCACCAAAGCTACAGCCAGCTGAGGAGAAACAAGCTATTAATACCCTGTTATTCCTCAAAGGGTAACGTTCCAGATGTGATAACCCAGACCCCACTTTGACCCCTTGTGTGCATGGCATAGAGACAGGCAGTTTTCTCACTTACCAGCTAGGTCTCCATCTGCTGTTGGCAGCTGCTGGGCCTGGCGGAATGTTTGGGGGTTTGAAAGACAACATTCCAGGTGTCCTTGGAGACCCTACCACATGGTGCCCTGCCCCTCCCCATGTCCTAACTGCCTGCTGTCCTTGGCATTCCTGCATCTTCACCACCCTGTGTGTCCCCCAAACCCCTGGTGTTCCCCACCTCCTTACCACCCAATGTCCCCAACACCTCTCTGTCCCCAGCACCCTGTGCCCCCTCTCCAGCCCTACCACCTGGTGTCCCCTACATCCCCGCCACTGCCCCTATTGCCACTACCCGGTGTCCCCCATGTCCCCAGCATCTCCATGAGCCCACCACCCCTCATCCCCCAGCCATCACGCTGCCTGCCACCACTCCTCCACCTGCATAGTGAGACCCCAGGCTTGGCCATGACTCAGTAGCTAAAAACAAAGGTGGCGAATCTGTGTTGTAAACGAGTCCTCCCAGGCTAAGTAGCAAGTCCAGCCCACCCAAATTGCATTATTTATGATGGGTGATGGCTCTATATGGGGCAACAAATTTGAAGCTCGTTAAAAACTTGGTTGAGGTTGCTACTCTAAACTTCCTAGTTGGCAATTAAGATCTGATCATTTTTTTTTTAAAACATTTTAACAACGTGCATCTTAGTATAACAGAAATGTGAACCCAAAAAAGAAGGAAGAATTACAAAAGGTGAAGTAATCAGCAGGCTTATTATAGACACTATCCGGTTGCTCAAGTCCCCTGATTTAAGTTAAAAAAAGAAAAAAAAAAGTACTAGTGCAGATAGATTGCTCATAAGATGTATTCAAAGTTGCTAGTCCAAACAGCATAATTTTTAAGGCTAAGCATTCCCTATACAGCAATGTTTGAACCGAATGCTTTTTATGGATGCGATTAGTTCGTATAGTTGTGTGATTATGCACATGGGATCTGATTCACAGGATTGCTTCTTTCTTCCTTGACAAAAGATAGATGTAAGAAAAAGCCTAAAAAGGTTTGTGCTGGTTAAAAATATTCATGAAAAGTAAAACTTCAGGTTTAGAAAAGCCACATAAGGAGAAAAAATGGAGTTTCTAGATCTTTTGAAATTTCTACTGTGCAAAGAGTTGTAGTGTTTAAGGCTCATAAAATAGATTAAGAGTCCAGTGACATACAAGAGTGGATTTTTTTCTCTGCTCTCTGTTTGGCTATATATCAATAGGTCTTCTAGGCAGAAGAAAAGTCTTGCTGACTACATCAAAGATTCCTTACTAGGAACAGGCCTTAAAAAATAAAAAGTAGGCCTACTTGAAAAATATTTGCCAGGTACGTTTTACTGGAGAGTTTGTTTCTTCACTAAAAATACTAGGGCATGTAGTGACAGGACGAGGAGGAATGGCTTCAAACTGGAAGAGGGCAGGTTTAGATTGAACATTAGGAAGAAGTTTTTCACTTTGAGGGTGGTGAGGCACTGGAACAGGTTGCCCAGAGAGGTTGTTGAGTCCCCATCCCTGGAGGTGTTCAAGGCCAGGCTGGACGTGGCCTTGGGCAACCTGGTCTAGTCGGAGGTGTCCCTGCCCATGGCAGCGGGGTTGGAACTCGATGATCTTCAAGGTCCTTTCCAACCTAAACCATTCTATGATTCTATGATTCTATGAATACGCACACCCTCCTGAAATATCTTTTTTGGCTGAAAAATAAACAAGAAAATGAAGTAGTTGTGTTTGATTAAAATGTGACTGATCTGAGAAGGCGGCTGTACCGGTTTCTGTGCTACATAGCCCAAGCAGGGAGTGCAAATTAAATACAGGGACGTGAAGAGTTGATACCACACCTTTTATGAGACATTGAAAAAAAATTCTCAAATCAAAATATATCTCCAAAATGTCTTGTCTTAAATAGTTCCATGAAAAATTGCAGGTAGCCAAAGGCAGAGAGGGGAGGGCTTCGGAGAGTGGCCAGGACAAACGGCAAAGCATTGACTTCCAGCTTGGGCAGCCTTCGAATGGGAGCAATCACGGCCCTTGGTGAGATGACTCATCACATTGCTGCTACGTCTCTCTGAGAGCAGTAGAGAAAATAAGCATTGGCATCACATACTCTTGCAGATCTTTTCTGGTCAAAAGCTGGGCTGCTACATTATTTTTTGAAAGTATGTTTTTTATAGTTCTAGGATGACTAAGTGGCTCTTCCACCTTTGAAGAGACGCAACACAACATTCATGTGTTCAAAGGTAAATGTACATGTGGCCGCTGCTCATTTTGGGAGGTTCTGGAAATAAATCGTAAAGGACCACAGGAGAAGTCAGTGCTTTGGGAACTGGAGAGAAGATGTACTGGACAGGGAGGGTCACCAATGTTTCCTACCAATCCGTTTGTTCGCTTTTCATTTATAACCTGCAATTTCCCATTGCTAACTGCGTTGACTTTTGCTAGGTGACTTCCATGCAGGTACTTGTTAGCTACAGATCATACGCTAACGGCAGCTTTTGTTTGGACTAGGAGCTATCTGAAAAACTGCTCTAAGAGGCCTAGTGTCAGGATATTTATTGGAGGTAAATCCCTTCTCTTATCAAGATTAATGAACATGAGCAGAGACTCATACTCAGGACACCACGGAGCTACACAGCTACTGTCAAATCCTCAGGGAGGCAGTTACCTCTCTGGTAGCTGTGCCCTTCAATGCTGTCCTGCATTATTGGTAAATT
This sequence comes from Anarhynchus alexandrinus, assembly GCA_008711295.1. Lineage (NCBI taxonomy): Eukaryota > Metazoa > Chordata > Aves > Charadriiformes > Charadriidae > Anarhynchus > Anarhynchus alexandrinus. Next base: position 3,397,721 of record VUYV01000072.1, on the reverse strand, counting down.
TGCATGTTCCCATATCCAATAACTCTAAGTAAGTGGCATATTTAGAGCATCTATCATAGCATTAAGAAAAGGTTTCTGCCACGCTGTGGTGATGGAGAACATTTTGTGACACCCTGGAATTGAGTGCCCCTATTCTGAACATACCCTCTGGCTTTGGACACCCCTACGCTTACTTCCCGCAAAACACATTAATTTGGGAGGCCTCTTTGTTTTAATGCCTTTAACCGCCTACGTCATTCCTGAGAAAGGATGAAGCTGTGATGTGTTGGCACATTAGTCTAAAAATCAGGATAATGCGGGCCTGAGGTGAAAACGAGGAGTGTCACTAACACTCGGGCCAGTGCTGGGGAAGGGGAAGCCCAAGGGAACACAGCAACTTCTGTCTCTGTAACTGTTTAAAAAATAATGATTAAAAAGACCCACAGAAAGTTGGAGGAATTTAGTCCTTAACGCAGCCGGGCTCCTGCTCCTCCCCTCCCTGCTATTTTTAAACAAATTACTTTTAATATTACCTAGACATTAATGTTTTAGATTGGGTACTATTCATGCTCCATAACTGCTTTTCATAAATGTTTTAATGGGTCCAGGCCCAATTCCACTGAGGTCAATTAGAAGATTCCAAATAAATCCTTCCTTCCCCTCCTCGCATTAGTATGCAGCTGGTAAGAGGGCTGACATTGGTCTGTGCTTTTATCTTAAAATAATCCAAAAGACGATTTTCCTATGGGAAGAACTATCACTATATAATTTGTGGGTGGTACTTAAAGGCATGTTACCCAGGTAAAAACACTTATCTTTAATTTAGGGCCCAATTTTCAGACATGCTGAACACAATTCTACCTGAAATTAAATATAGGCTTTGGTGGTCAATACCTCTGAAAACCAGAACTATAATTTTTAACACATCTCATTTTGTCTCAGGCTTGTATTGTCCAGAATTAGGTTTAAAGTAGTTCAGAAGTGCATTTCAATGTGTTCTTTCTGCAAATATTGCAGCAAAATAAAGTGGTATATTAGGATAAAATATGTTCAGTTTTATTTCTGTCTTAACTTCATTCCTGTGAGTGTCTGACTTTAATGAAATTCATTTTTAAATGGACCTCAAACTTTAAATAACTAAAAGCATCTTTCTTCACAACAAGAATATCGTAGGTCTGTGGTCTGATGTGCCATAAAAAATGGAGGATGAGCTGTAAAATACCTTGGGAAATACTGATTTTTTTGTTTGTTCATATTATGGATGGCTAACTGAATAAATACTGCTACGGTTTGGTGCAAAAACCCGAGTTTAGATTTCTGTTGTAACTCTGAACTCGCAGTATGGTCTGGGGCAAATAGTTTAGGGAATAATGCCCTTAGCCTTTGTGCTATACATGCCTAAGTCTCTGAACCCCAAAGGTTTAGCTTTAATCATAGCTACTTTGAGAATACTCCTTTAATGTTCTTTAAATGCAATTTTTATAAGTACTTTTTGGCATAGTTTAACTGCAGAGTTTCACATTTGTCTAGGATGTTTTAAGAAATGGGAAATGATTTCTGGTGTTTGAAACTAAGCTTGAAATTGTGCTGAAAACACAGTTCTCGCAGAGACTTTTTGGCTGAATTAATTACAACAGAGTCAAGCTGTGGCATGTGGGACAAGAAACATCTGGTGATAACCTTGGCTGATCTTACTGTAGATTGCATTCATGAGTCTGAATAGTTTTCTGGACATATTGATATAACCATTATGCCCTTTTTCAATTTATGTACTTGCGATGGCTTTGGCCACCTTGACAAAAAATATCCCACACTTAGGTCAAGGACTCTGGAACCGTTAGCTTTCAGTAAGAAATTACTTGTGGACTCATTATATGTTTATTGTCTAGGGCTCCTTGTAATAGGAAATCTGTTTTGTACATTAGCAATGTACATCATTAGCTTTGTATATTCCAACTGGAACTATTAGAAACACATCTTCCTCCAAGAAGAGAACTTGAAACCAACAAAAGAAATAAGAAATCAAGCTGTGCTATTCTTTTCATTGTCTTCTAGTTATATTATCTGTGTACGCATATACATACTGAGGAAATTTAATGGCTAAATAGCTTCAAGATAATTCTAGCTTTTTAAAAGCAAATAGAAAATCATCACTCTGTGAAGCTGAACCAACCATACAGCACTGGGAAACAATCCACATATGCCCAACACATAGCTATATTGCCTTTTTTATTGTCAGCTGCCCTGTGCATAAGCAAAAGGCCACCCCTGCAATCTGGTAGCGTTCTCTGTCCACTCCGATGAGGAAAAGAGGATGGGAAAAGACGCAGGGCAAATGAAAGCCAAGCTGCTTTACATGTTGATGTCTTCTGAGTGCCAAAATACTTCTGGTGTTTTAAATTTGAGAAACAGACAGCTTTCAGACTTAGATTATCTGAAAATTGAAAACAAAGACAGAATATCATGCACATAAACATAGTAAATCCCATTGAACTTTCTAATAAAATAAAAAATCCTGACACATACTGGAAGAAATATTTTCAGTTGATATGGCCTCTCGGTCAAAAAGGGACAGCTTCATCACACTGCTCTTTTTTTCTGCAACTGCACCCTTGCGTCCACTTCTCCTGAAGCGTGAAACCATCCCGACCTGGGCAGACTCCAGCTGCAGCATCGACAGGCACTTTACAAAGGAGGAATTCTGTGAAATGGGTCCACCTGGGACATACCTCTGGTCTCTCTGCTTCCTTGTGCGTGGCAGGTTTACGACCGAGTGAAGTTATTCGGCAGCGGCAGGAGCCCAGCTTCGGCCTCCCCGTGATGGCTTCCTCCCAGCGCTCGCCCGCATGAGTCAGCGCAGAATTGATTCCCTACGTGGGTGGTTTTACTGCTTACCTGCTGCACTTCTCTTTCTTCCTCGTCACAAAACCCAGCAGCTGGGGGTTCTGCAGAGGCACCAGACTGGATAGAATAGGTTCTAAAGACTGTAACAAATATTACTACCTGTTTGCAATAGGTGGCACACATAACATTCTCTGTGCTTTCTAGAGGCAATTGGAAGGGGAGCGATCTTGGCTTTGTATAGAAAATCTATACAAATATTGTCTCTTCTGCCAAAGAATTCTTTTTTCTTAGATCTTCAAGTCTTAAATTTCGGTACACCCAGATTTATGGTGCTCTGCCACTGTATTTATTGTAAATTGTAAGAGTTTTGCTTAGCTGCAGGTAGGTACAGGGTTTTAACAATCATCTGTAGAATTTGATCACTGAAGCACTGTTTAAATAAGGAAAAAAAGTCTATAAAATCCTTTTGACCTTCACGGCATCCACAAATGCAGCAAACTCATTTTACATTAGATTTTAGAGATACCCAGGGCATATACATTTTAAATTATGCAGTCAGTCCAGGAGAAAACTGTTTTTTCCCTGCATATCAGATACATCCAGGTGTGTATTAAACGTCGCCTGAACCTATAAAGAAGTATTTCTATTCTACTTAATAAATGTGGGCCTGATTCTCTTACTTTCACTGGTGTCAATTCATTGACTACCACAGAACTACAGCTGCATCATGTCTATGAAAACGATAAACCCAGCACTTCTGTTGATCACAGCATGTAGCCTAGAGATACGAGGGAGACTGTACTTAAAAGTCTCATGCCAGTTGCGTTAAATCTTGGTGCAAAACTGAAAGTTAACATTTTAAGAAATGTGTATTGTAAATACTTTATGAAGAACATTATTTTTCTGTTTAAGCTACTGGTATTCGAGACTTTGTATGATTTGTTAGATTCAACATAAACTTCCCAAATAAGGTGTTAATTTTTCCCTGGGGATTTTATGTATTTATATATATGCAGCCTGTTTTCTTTAGCTGTATTTGAAAGCTATTTCACAGTACAATGAGGTCCTAATTTTACAGCCAATCAAAGCTGTGCCTTCCATGTAATCAAGTGTTGGCTTGTATAGCAGAACAAAGCAATGCCCTATGAAAAATTAAGCTGTATTTATTTTTTAATATAGTACTCGGAATATTAGGTATATGAATCACATAAACTAGAATCTAATTAAATTATCAGTTCCCACAGCAAGTTCTGCATGTTCTACAAATACATCTGAAATTGTATTAATCATATCCCTGCTTATGAATTCCCCAAGCTAAAGCTTTTGATGTTGCCTGCTAAATTCTTAGCAGAAATTACAAAAATCCAAATACTAACAGGGCAACTGAAACCACCCTGTTGCTTAAACAACAGTATTTTTCAGTGATAAATTCTGACTCTCAAAGTTGTCCTCCTATTTGACTACCAACAAGTATTTGCAAACATGGCAGGCTTTTCTGCTCTTACTGGGCTCATGTCTGGCACAAAAATGGGCAGCAACAGGGACCAAACTAATCAAAAACCCATCCAGATTTTTATGTGTGTTTGTCAGCCTGCATTTTTTTCCCCTGGGCCAGTGGGATTCAGTGTTAAAAAGGCGTGTTTGGTGACTGAAGAGCTCATTCTCCAACCTCATTAATCACAGCTGGACGTGTAACTGGTGTCTCACGCAACACCTCCTCCAGGCTGCTGTCTAGCAAAGGACATACAGACAGTCTCCTGACCTGCTGCTCTGAGCTAGTAGGCAGTGTGTCCGCTTGGACTTTCCTTCTGGAGCCCACCTGTCATCCAGGAGAACTTAATGCATTCAAAGCAAATTCAAACCCACCTGGTACTAGCCCAGCACTGATTTTTAAGTCTAAATGGAGAGGGAAAATGTCTTCTGAAGCAACTGTTCTCTTGTTTTCCTCCTGATATCCCTTACAGCTAAGTACAACAGTTTTCCTATCTGGTTTAGGTTTACTGTTCAGGTTTGGAATTTTCTTCTCTTTGCAGTGTTGAGGCAATGTCAGGAGAGGACAGCTGCAGGAGAAAAGAAGAAATTCTTCGTGCGTTGCAAATTCTTGAAGTCATTCCCTTTGTATACAGATAAAATTTCTGTACAGAAAGTACACTCCAGTCATAGATATAACCTGAACATAAAACCTGCTGAGTGACAGCAGCAAATATCTCTCAGATAGACATGTAACTGCTGGTCATGACTATACAATAAACGATGCTGAGACTCAGTATTCCATGGACACACTTAAGATACTTCGTTTATAAAAATAGCCGCCTTACAAAGTACAGCATATAAGTGTACTTGTCTTGTTCACCAAAAAAATTACATAAAGATTTGGAGTGTTCTTGCCTCTTTCCATTCACCCTAATACAGCAAAAATTAAGCTGCTAGTTAAGGAATTATCTGCCTTGATACGGCATTTGCATGTATCAAAGAACTATGTACCTGCACACACAGGTTACAAGCAGCTCACAAACACTGTGGGAAATAAAGTGATACAGGTGAGAACCTGAAGGCCAAGCTGATTAAGGCTATGTTTGGATTCTCATAAATGACACTGACATACTGAATTACTCATGATTTCTATGATTCTATGTTTCATGTTTAGCCAAGACATAGAAACCAATGGTAGTAATGGTAATTTGATTGCTCATGATCACTTGAACGTACCTTCAAAGAGCCTTGTCTTGCGGCAAAGATGGTTTGGGTTGTAATTCAAGGGCTGCCCCGAATAACGTTCTGTCTGCTGGCAAAACTTTGAATATGAGTATGCTGCTGCTGTTAATTTGATTTGGCTGGTTTCTCAGAGGGTGTGAACTAAAGCTGAACTTCCTATTACTCATCAGTGGCTAAGACAAGCACTTTACAACAAATAGACGAGCTCCATTTGAGTACATTTCAGGGATTTCCTTTGTGTATTCAGAAAGGACAGGCAAATTATTTCGAAATTAAATGTGTAGAATGACCCAGTTTATTGCAGCTTAAATAACTGTGGAACACATCTTTGAGAAATCCCAGATCCATAGAAAAATACATTACCTGCAAGGGTGTAATAACGCTGAAGGGCTGGCTATTTTTCCTAGGCTAGGGTAATTCAAGAGAAGTAAAGTCAGTGCAGCTCACTTGCGTTCTCTCTATAGTACAACACAGCCTCACCTGCCTGTGGTCACACAAAAAGTCTGTGAAGGGGCATGAAAGTAAATCTGTAGCTTAGTGCCTCTGTAGCATCCTAACCACTGGAAAAAGAGAAGCCAGCAAAAAAATAGAGAAAGCAAGTAGAGAAAAAAGGCACTTCCTCCCTAGTTATCTCCTCACTTTATATTTTTATGTCTTTTATGTTTTGAAGTCCTTGCAAAAAATTTTCCTTGTAGCATAGTTATCTTCAACACAAAATAATCTGATACCCCACTTATCTGCAATTTTAGAAGGCTTCGTGCACCACATTCATATCTAGCAATTGTTAGAATGATGACTTTATCAGTTGCCAATATTTGTTCATTCAATATGCAACAGAAAGTAATCTTAGCTCAAAGAGTTTTTAAAAATATTTTCCATAGAAGTTAATGCCTGAAATACATGAAATAAAGTTCAGTATAATTAATATAGTAAAAGTCTCAGTCACCAAAAGGAAATTGCCGAATGTGGGTGTCATGCTGCTACCTGTTGCCTAGCAATGTTGCATACGTGTGGCACAAGATTGATAGATATCACCCACTCAGATCGCTGGATTCAGACCTTCACCGCCGAGTTGTCAGTTGGAAAAACTGCCAAGAATCAGAGAGAGAAATAACAGATGGGAAGAGAAACATCAGAGTAACTTCGTCTCATTGTCCAGCGCCATACTAGCCAAAAGATCAGGGATGTTAAATTTTATTGAGACTGTTGTTCCACAGGTCTGTGTAAATACGTACACATATACAAATATATATATATAAGAAACTTGCTTCCTAGCTAGGTATATCTGGGTCGTTCAAGTTGAGGTAATGATATCCTGAAATTAAAATGGCAATTCAGTTTCATAATTTTTAGTGACTCACACTGCATTACCTTTAAGTAGGTTGAACAGAAAATTCTCTGATATTATAGATAATTATAATGTTATTATAGCATTCCTGATAGCAAATGCTAAAGTTAAGATTAAGATGCAACACAGCATTTTAAGCAACTCATACCTTCTCAAAATATACTTTTTGCTAAAATTTTCCATGATCCACTTGGCTTCAAAGTCAGCTTTTTCTGAGAAATCTTTCTATGGAATTAGTTCTGCCATTTTTGAACCGAATCGAGGAGCCTCCATATGCTCTATTTAAATTCTGGACTTGCATAATTCCAAAAAATGACTAAAGATAGAAGCCTCAGACCTGACAGGTTTTATAATTCTCATTAGAGGAAGAAAATAATCTTGGTTTGAAGAAAATTAATTAAGTGTTTAAAAATAATGGCATCCAAAACAATTTCCTGCACGTGCACAAGGACGGTCTGAAGATGGTTTTTCAGGCCAAAATGGTTTTAACTACTGTTATATAAGAAGGCAAGCTCTTAACTGTTTAAAGTTGTTACACTTGAGGAAAGCCTTATTTGTTTAGCCCCATCCATTAATAAGGATTCATTAAAATAATACAAAGCACCAGAAAAATCTAATTATAAAAAGACCAAACAATCAATCCAATAGAGCATGAACTGAACAGCCATCTGTTGAACAATCCCATTTGCAAAGAATTCAACATCCATCTTAGTCGCGGAAAACAGAGGAACTAACAACACAAAAGCCAAGGAAGGCACGGTAAATAATAACGAGTAAGACAAGTAAAATAAATGGGAATTACGGTTGATCCTAATGCCCATGAAGGGTGCGGATTGCTTTTTTTGGGAACACAACAGCAGGCCGTTGATGGATGCTGAAGAGAATGAGGGTACTGTCCCAGACCAGCAAAATGCACTGGGTTATATGGAGAGGAATGCGATGGCACACCACACATAGGGCTACTGTCAGTGGCAGGCTCCTCTGGAGCCTGTGGTGTTAGAGCTGTGCTCGCTCCAGCACTAAGCCTGGGCTCAGTGCCTCCATGATATGACTGTAGAAATACCCCCACTGCACCTCATTTTAAGGTGGAAACACTTCCCTAACGACCCACTCAGGAAAAGGCTTTTTGCGTTCACAAGGAGTATCTTAATTACATTCCAGTTTTGCTGACATTTGGTGTTGTTCGAGGCACTTAGATAAGATTTTCAGAAGTATCAAATGACTTAAAAACTACAAGTATCAGTAAGCACGCGGCTGCCTCCCAGTCAGCTCCCGAAACGCCCACGCAGCAGTTGCTGCTCACCACAGCCAACTCCCACACTGAGCTTGGGACTTGGGGTCTCTTACACAGAGCCTAAGACCCAAGGAAGACAGGTGCACGAAAAGCTATTTAGATCTCATTAACAGAAAAAGCTAAAAGGAGAGGCCTTGTAGGCCTCCACCCTTCCTCAGGTTGGACATCTGAGCCAGCTGGGGTGGTGGGCCGGTAGCTCCTCGTCAGGATCAGAAGCCCAGCTCTGCTGTTGCAGGTAGGTACCTACTCTGTGTTTTTGAGAAAAAAAATTAATAGGTATCGCTTTATTTTCTTTTAAAATATAACAAGAGAAAGCAGTAGTAGGGTTATTCCCTCTTATGTAATCTTCTAGCTGAGAAATGGAAGATTTCAGTTGCTGGCACGTGTCCTGGGTGGTTCAAAACTGTACCTTTGAGCGTGTGTTTTTTGACTACAAGAGAAGATGAGGAGTGTCCGTCCTCTTCGATGAGGTGCACAAGCTTTGTGGCAGGGAGTGAAAATTCATGGGCTTGTAGAGAGAGCACGCAGGAGAGTTAAGAAGCCAGAAAGGAAGGGGAGTTGTTGTGCCCCCCACCCTATTTTTAGCCAAAACTGGTGTAATGAAAAATGTTTTCAACTGTCTTGAGAGTGGTTTTAGAAGCAGTAAAACACAGAAGTACAAAATCATGAGAAAGAGGGCTTGGGGCTCTAATGAGAGGATTTTGCTGACTTTTCTGCACTGTTTCTTGACCTCGACGTGACATTTGTCTTTTTTTTATCATTAATATGCATCTTCTTGGCAGCTGGTGATACAAAGTGATGGCTTTTTTTTTTCCCTGTGACAAGGGAGAAAGTATTTCTTTTCATTTATAGCAAAGGGAGCAAGGCAGGCGGCCTAGTCTTTTTCCCACAGCAACGTGGGCACCCTGAGAAAGATGTGAGCTGGGAGGCCCTGGAAGAGCATGTGCCATTACTCTTAATCTTCTTGTGGGCCTTCTAGTATTACTGGGCTTAATTCCAGTTTGGCATTTATATTCCGCTCAAATGTTGTGATAACATTTACTTTGAAAAGAACCGAAGTAAGCTAATGGACCAGTTCAGTCTTGCTTAAGCCTATTTAAAGATACGCACCTTTCCAGCTTGAGGAATGTAACGTTTGAGCTCTCTTCTGACTCCAAGGAAGTCTTTTCTCAACTAAAAGGGTGGAAGGGTGCCAATAGCAGCCCTGTTATTTGGCAGGCAGGAGGTAACCTTACAGTAAACAGCTGTCAACTTCACAGTCTAGCTGAATTTTAATGGCTCAGAGACTAAAGAGAGTTACGATTTTGCCTGAACCCTTGGGGTCTGGGCTGAATTACTTGGGGCTACATTTAAGCTATCGTGTTGGGGTCATATGACTTGTCTATATAAATTCCTCAAAGGCACCATTAAAATGTCAGTTCTTAACTTAGCTGGAACTATAAACCACTTCAGCACAGTTTAAATCTCTGATCTAGTATAAAACAATCAAAACAGAATAAAAGGAATATTGTATGGTTGGAGGCACTGTCAGGCTTAACCACGTGCAGGTGTATGCCATTGCTCCCATCATTGCAGGCTGGTCTTGTTCTGTGTGAAATGGAGAGTCAGACTTAGCTGGGGTAAAACAATAGTATAATTTAGTAGGAAATTTAAGAGAATTTCCCTTCTAACTTAACTTCAGTGTGTAAATGCCAATCCCTTTCCTCATTCTCTGGTGTCCATCAAAACGTAAAAGGGATTCCCAGACACTCAAAATACTGATAACTGCTTGATAAAGTCCCTCCATTTTTAGAGAAACACTTATTGTGATTATTAGCAGTCTCAGAGTATTGATAGGGATTGGAAACCAGAAAGGACTGTAACTTTTAAATTAGGCCAGTGGCAAGTACAAGTGCGAATCACAACTTGGAAAAGAGAGAAAAAAATATTAAATTCCCCACCATTTGGAGATGACTGCGCTAAAGCAGTGATTTATGACCAGTTCTTATGCATAAAGAAAGAACATTTAAATCTGTACTGTAATTCTGCACTAAGGCAAGTACCTTCGGTTGCTGCTGTGGACTAGGCACACACACTTACCTATCTGTCAGTGACAGCAGACAATTAAAGCCGTAATTTAATTGGGGATTCTGGAGCAAAGAGTGCTGGGATGAATATTGATACCTTAATGAAGGATCAAGCTGTGGTAATGGGTCCTAGTGGTAATGTGCAGTGTGATGAGCTAGGGTTTTGATTTGAGGAAAGTTAAATAGAGATGCAAAACTACGAGTCAGTGAAAAACTATAAATTACAGGTGACTAGATCCGTGCAGTTTCAGAATCAGGCATATTTGCCTACACCTGGTATGCCTCATGAATACACACCTGCATGATGTTGATATTTTTTAGATTTGAGCAAGGCTATGCATTTTCTGACTGCGGCTGCATACCAAAGCACTGTCTGTTACAGAAGGCGAGGGCAAATATACTCTGCTGTACTTATGTTTTAAGCTGTAATCTTTATATTATTCTGTTACTCCTACTCCATAGGAGTCAGAAATCCTGCAGCACTCCTCAAAAAAAATTATACTGCAGTGCTGATGAGTGTATCCTCAAAATGGACGTTGTTTGGAAGATAAACTTGTGCCCTGCAGAGAAGATAAAATGTAGATTTATTGAAGCAAACAACAACAAAAATCTGTATATTGAATTTTGAGTCCTTTTTATATTTTAGGGTCTATAAAATCAGGCTCCTTGCCCTTTATATTGCAAGTCAAGCAGGAACAACAGTTGAAAGTTTTCTTGATCGCCCATCTTTTATGTCCCCTGTAATCAAGCATATACCAAATTCCAGAGTGATCTGAAGAGAAATACCATATTTCTTTACTAAAAACAAAGCAGAGAGATAAAATTGCTCCTAATGTCTTATCAATAACAGTTTTCTTTTGATATCAATGGAAGTTCATTTTCTTGATATCTCACCAAAGGCGTAGAGGCACTTTTGGTACATTCAAGTTTATTTCCAAAGACTTGTGCCTCTTCACTTAGGACGGGATTTATTGCCCCTGCAAAAATGCAGGTAAAACAGGCTTTATGCTGAAGAAAAAGGCAAAGCAGGAAGATTGGGTAGAGGTGCCCATGGAAAGAATACAGAACAACTCCTCCGTATCCACTCCTCAGTGCCCTGGCTGAAAGCAGAAGCTGTTATGGTTGCGTTCCCATATATTAAAGTATAGCACTGCTGCTTTCAAGAAATTACTTGCACTTCACGTGTCCTTGTTCTTTTCCCAGCTGGATCCAAATTCCCCCTGTGCTGCCCTGTGTGGAGCCATGATGAGCCTCAGTGTTGTGTGGAGTCTGTGGTGTTAAACTGAATGTAATAAATAAATCGGAGTCAATGCACAACACTGAACTCTCAAGCATTAGTTGGAAGTTCAAATATTGAGAGCTTAGCTTACTTATTGCCATGGCAATCACTATTAAAAATATTTTTAGCTTATACTAAAGGTACAAAAAAGAAGGGAAAGCAAAAGGCATTTGAAATGTGACGTGCAGAGACTTTAATTTTAAAAAAAAACATTTCACATCCCTTCAGTGAGGGGAGCTTTTATAAGGGAACCCTGGGTTTGACAATCTCGGATGATTAAACTTGATATTAAGTGTCTTCTCAGTAACAAAAAAAAAAGTAAGTGCAGCTGGGCTGGTGCTGCTGTTGTTCATAGTCTGATCTTGATTTTATGAAACAACTGATCATGGCCTGACCGTCGTGCAATATCTCTGCCTTGATAACTCTCCTGGCCCCTTGCCACCTCCTCCTATCTCTAAAATACAGAAGTTGGCAATAGCTATTCTAACTCACTGCAGTGCTCTGGGGTTTAATTAATAGTGCTTTATAGAGATCTCTAACAATATTTGTCAATATTTTTGCTATGAGGCATTGCACTTTCTCATCCAAAGTTCATAAAAGAAAGATGACACCCCCCCCCCCAAAGTATTATGTAACAATTTATTTCAAAATGTAAAAATAATAATTAACAAGAAATGCAGGAACTTTTGTGTGAAAGATGCTGTCTAAGAGGCATGATAAAGGAGAACTCCCTTATTAGGGATGTCATAGGAGATAGTGAATAGATGCAGGTAATTACTGTTTCAAATATCTGACGACCTTTTCACTAAAGCAGAGCGAACCTCTATCACGCTCTGTTGCTTTTGGTAGAATGTGATCTTCCTGCATACGGATGCACAAACAGCTTCCTTGATTTTCTAATAGAGTAATATAATTCAAGAATTTGCATTGTAGTTGCTATTTTTTTTCCAGATGTTGGAGCGTAAGAAATAAATGGTTTAAGTTTGTATTGCTCTGACTATGGCCAGAATCTGGAATGTGTGGTGTTTCTGTATCCTCTGGCGTGAACACAGTGAGAACTGATGAATGCCAGCATAAACTGTAAAGAAGGTATTGACAATAGAAGCAGATCAACAGGGACGTTTGCACCAATGCAATTCTCTGTTCTTATGTGGAGACACACAAAACAGTGACAGGTGCAGCATCTGCCGAATTGAATTGTTTGTAGTGTGGCAGCCAGGAATATACCTCAGTTTGCTCAACAACAAAAAGTGTTTAATAAAAAAAAAAAGCAGCATTCCAAAAAAGATCAAAAATACTTCATTGCCATTCAGACAATAAGCTACAATGTTGAAATGTTTAATTATAAAATGAACAATAAAACTTTTGTGTTATTTTGCGTTTAGGGATAACCTGGAGAATCTAGAGTTCCGAGACAGAAAATCAAACATATTCAGGGCTTCTGTGCTCCAATTCTGGGGGAAGTGACAGGGCCTATTCTTGCTGTCTGCGTTGTGAAGAAGTAAGTCTGTTGATTAGGAGTCACCAGTCCCTGCCACAAAACATTAGAGCACTTTCTTACACAGAAGTATCAGAACTACTCATATGGTTCCGACTAGACCATTTCTCTTTGCGTTCCTGTTGAGGTAACTGGACGAAATATAGGTGGAGTCAAAATATCCTGGCTGAGAAGAACAATTTTACTTGCTATTTACATTAATCACAATACGTTTAGGCTAAACAGCTTGACCGTGACTCAAGTGTGTGGGAGAATGTCTTAAAATCACATAAGATTAGTATGTGGTTCCTTCATTCTGGCTAGTGCTATATTCATGTTGGAATACGCAGCGACAGTATAAAGCTTTTCATTAAAAAAAAAGTCTGACTGCCGTAGTTCAGTGTTTAGAGGTGGAGGGGGAGGGGGGACCCAAAGGACTTCTCGCCTACTTGGAATTTGCTCATTAGTTTTTGATTTTTGCATCATGCAGCGAGAACCCAAAAACCCAACATAAGGGGTATATGCAGAAGTGTGGCATTTCCTGTTTTCAATACACAAAACCAAACTGGAATGGTTTTCATTACTTATATTGAGACTGGGAAGGCAAAAGATGTCTTGGCTGAATGGTTTCCCCTTCAGCCCTCTCTGTTGGAGAACTATCTATAAAGACTCGCTATAAGGTGGTGATTTCTGGACAACAGAATGAATTGAGTTAATAATCTGAACAGTGAGGTAAAGAGTCGTTTACAGTCATAGCCAGTGTGAAAGCCCTGTTGTTTCTTTAACTAAGGTATTGACTGAGGTTGGACTGCTATAAATCTTCCTGCAAGAAGTCTGTATGTATACAAGCTTGAAAATTAAGTCTCCCCTGTTGTGATTGAGACAGAAAAAGACCTGACTCTCAAAACTTCACTGGTCTGTAAAATAACTAAAACATTTGCCAGGAAGGAGAAAGACAGTGTGATTTGATACATATTTTTAAAAAGAATATTGAAGTTATACTTCCATTTAATTGAGACATTAATCCTAGAAAATTGGCTCCTACATGTAACCTGAAACCTATATCACATTTTTCTACTTGTTTTCTGATATCACCAATTCAAAGTGTATCACAGAAAACAAATCTGTTTTCTTGTTCAAAATATGAACAATTTCAAGAGAAAACACTGAGCTGAAGAGAAATCTAAAGGGGGGGGAAAAAACACCAGTAACCGCAACAGATAAATAAAATGACTGTCTCTAATAAACTGAGAACCTGAGTACTGTGTTTGACAATAATATAGGAACTATAATTTGGCTCACAAACCTCTCAAGAAGTAGTAAAAACTGTTATGTGTTTTCCTGATGAGAAGCTGGGCATGTTGTTGACCTCATCATTTGAAGACATTTCTTCTTCTCCAGATATTCAGAGTACATGGCACTTCCACTGAAATCTTTTGTTCTGATTGCTGAAGTGTTACATAGCTATTTTCTTGTGCGATTGAAGCTATGCAGAAACCAAAGCATAGATCCCAACCATGCAGTCATAAAGGGTCTTGGGGAAACATTCGGATAATAAAATGTACACCGCGAATACTGAACGCAGCAGTGAAAAGCGGTCAGTCCTCTTTCTGCTAATACCCCGCAGGCTACCTGTAAGTGGCAATTATGAACTACCTGTCGTTTGGGCACTGGTTAGTTCACTAACTAGTAGGATAGTCACCAGACCATGCTGTTGGACTAGCAGGTTCCGTTTAATGGCTTGCATGCACTGCAATAGAGTTCTTGGATAGATTTCTAATTGCAATGTAATCCTTTACAGAAGGTATACTGTTACGAGCACAAGCTTTTCTCATAAAACCAGATCCAAAGGACATAGACATCGACAAGCCAGTCGTTGCAATAACTGAATTTTAGGGCTGAGAGTTAGAGAATTAGGCGCTCTAGGCAGAGTTTTAGCTTGCAGGCTTTGAGGCCGTTGCCAGTTAGCAGCGCTGTGTGATTGCACCCTGGGGTTGGTCAGGCTGGCAGGAGTGGCAGCTGAGGAAGGAAAGTTTGCGGTGATGCTGGAAACAAAGTTGGCTCTTGCATTGCATTGTAATGAATGACATAATTTTGCTTGGCACATGGCTTACCTTTGATCCATCCAGTTGCTCATGATCTTGGCCCAAATCTCAACTCCCCTCTCTGTATCCTATGACTTTGACTCTCCTTTATAATTTCTCATAGGCAAAGGATGGGTTTCTTTCCTGGTCATTTAATGGTGGATACTGAAAGGTGTTCAGGCACCTAATTTTGAAGAGAGAGATTACATATGTTTAAAATTCTGGCACTTCAGGCTATTTTAAATTGGGAAAATTCCTTACTTTTGGTAAAATTTGTTATGTCTGCCTTTCAGGAGGAGACACCTGCTTTGATTTTATTGTTAGTTGAGGTAATTTAATCCACATTAAAGTATATGTGCATTTACTTAATTTGCATCCTGTGAACTGCCCCAGGGTTTCAGGAACAAATCTTTAGCTGATAGACATCTGGCAAATCTTCTGTATATTTCAAAGAACCCATGTCAATTTATACTAGCAGAAGATTTGATCTTTAATTTTTTTTTCATAATGGAATATCTGATCTGAATCCAAAGGTCCATAAATGACATCCCCAGGTGGGGGTGGGGCATCCAAAGACATTTGAATCATCCTTTCCTGTCTATATCTTTTTGTGCAGAAGTATTTCGCCAAACATTTCTCTAAATGTGCATGGAAAAATTGAGCAGCACATAGAATCTATAGTGGAAAGACAGTTGTGTATTTTCATGCAGAATTGATGACTAGTTATGGGAGGCAGAATTACCAACTCTAGAGAACACAGATGTTAACTGGCATAATGCCCTCTTGATGCAAATAAATACATTAGATGCTATAAAAGATTTTAAAACAGGAGAGCTCATCTTGGCAGGAGATATATTTGCTGGATTTGTGCTATTCATTTTGTTTTATAGAATTGCTGTGGAATTGGAATAGACTATTTGAGGAGCTTCTAAATGCACCAGTGGAATGAGACTTTAAATTCATTTTATTTCTGATGTTTTTAAGGGGAAAAAAAATATGCTTAATTTGTGCACAGACCCTTCACCTCCCTTAGTACCCAAAGGGTCTGAGCTACATGCCTGGTAAACTAAGCAATGCCGTTATCACAAAGTGATGAAAGGCTGGACAACTGTTCAAACACGCAGGGTTGTTACTGTGTCTGGAGCACTACAGAGGGGAACTTTCTCCTTCCATTCAGAAGCTGTGATATTTGCATTCTTCCTCCAGCATTAGTATTCTTTATGATCCAGGTCTCACAGTTATCCCCACCAAGTCTTCACACCCTGCCACTCTCCTCAATGCTTCCTTTTATACCCGCATTATTGTTTGAATTTCTTCCAAGCAAAACCTGACAGAATATAATGTGACCTGTCTCCTCCCTTTCTCTTCCTACAGCTCTGTTCCTGCTGCCTGTCACAAAAATACGCGAGGTTTTTGTGAGTCCATCTTTACCTCATTTTGTAACCAGAGGGCCACAGGCATCTATTTAGGGCAGCAGATTTTAAGGTCAAAAACCTGTTGACGTACCCTGGGAAGTGTTGCCAGGGTAGTTGAAGGCAATGCTATCCGCTGCTGTTTGCAATGAATTTTTGTTATACAACATTTTTATGAAGGCAGTGGAAAGGACCCACACCTCAACTGCTCACTTCAGTACCAGGATATTAGTACAAGCCCAAATAGAGAGGGCTTGAAGAGCTGTGAAGGAGGTGGACACTGGGCTGATTTATTACAGCATTTCCTATCATTGAGTCTTGCAACTACTTTGTGATGTTCATTAGTGAGACAGTAGAGGGAAGGGCAGGAGGGAAACGTCAAACGTGAGCCTTAGGTTTTTCCCTCTCTCCTAGGTGGCTGTCACATTCCATAGCAGCTGCTTTTATATCTTGCAATCATTTTATTTTTTCCCCCCAAGACATGTCCCTTTTAACTTCCTGATCTAATTTTTCAAGCATTTTGAAGCATTTTGCCACCTCCCTTTGTCCCTCCTGTTTTCCCTGATGTCAGGATAGCTTTTTTTGTTGCATGCTGTTGTTTTATGAAGCCTTTGTCTCCTTATACTCGTCTCTCTCTCCTCTACATGCCACCGTGAGCTCCCTTTACTAGTGTCTGCATTTCTGCGTCACATCAATCTCGCAATATGACAGATGCAGCCTCTAAAATAACCTGTGCATGATGCATACGACCTGAAAATAAACATTTATTTCAGCGTTAGGTGCGTCATACCTGCAAATAACCTCATTTATCTAGACACGTTTATTTTAATGCTTATTGTATAAATACCAGTATCTCGGCATACTCTACAATACCATCTGCCACTTGCTCTTGTATTATGCATAATTTAATATAGCCCTATGTTACTCCAATTTTTTATGTTGCCAAGTTCATACATAGCTTCACACTTTGACAAGGATACAAGTGTGTTATAAAGATTACAGAAAATATTACACTGAGGTTTAAAGTGGTGTTTTTGGGCTAGAGCATCTTAATTCAGACAAGGTATCTGACACTAGCAGTTGCACAATGTGGATTGGTGCGGTATTTTTTCCATACTTGTTTTGAATCTTCTCAATAACTTAAATATCCCAGGGTAAAATGGCAGAATTGTATGATAAGAAATAAAAGTATATCCCACCAGCTCACTGATTTGAATTTTCAGTTCTCCCCAGGCTAGAGAAAACTCAATTCATGTGTTCAAGTGAATTAACCTATAACTTACCGGATTGCTGGGGTGTTTCTGTGGACCATGATCCTTGACAGGACACTGAATTGGCTATATTTGATCAGAGCCTTACTGTCTTGGTTCTTGAAGAACCCAAATTATACACAGTAAGGAGATGCAACAAGTCCTGCCAGTAAGCTGTCACATAACCAGCATTAGTTTCTCCTGCTTCCATGGCTTAGTTTTAATTTTGGAGCGTGAGATTACTTTTACCTTTGTTTCACATTCCAGGACATGCTTGGGTGTTTCCATTAATTTCAGGTTGTTTATAACATAATTATTCTATATTAACACTTTGGGGGGAAAAAAAAAAATCAAAATTTGCATCTGCTAAAACTTGGTGCCTGTTCTTAAAAAAGCATTCAGTATCACAAGTCCAGCCTGTAATTGTGAGTTGTTTCGCTGCATGCCCTTCCTCTGGGATATCACCTCCCTTTGCGAAGTTCCCACAGACAATTGTTAGAGGCTGGGAACGTGGTCTCACGTTGGCCCTGAGGATTAAAAACAAGATCAAGTCAGCAGGAGCTGATTTAGCTTAACACCTCTGACTTCTTAAATACCCTTTTACCTCTCTGTGGGTGCTGGCCTCGGGGTCCAAAGCCATAGCTAAAATCCAGCAGAGCCTCCCCCGATGCCAGGACGGCTGTAAGCCTCAGCAGAGCGCTGAGCCCTCCAGAGAAACGCCACCCCCCGAGCTCACCAGCTGGCTCTTTGTAACACGCGTGATTGGGCTTTTCAGCAATACTTATGCAAAGCCACCCTCCATCAATTCTGAAACAATTTGTGCTTGATCGCTGGTACTTTTTCATATTTAGGATAAAACAGTTCTCATTACCCCCATTTTGCAATCACAAATCCATTTTTGGTCAAAGTGATTTTAGAGGAATTTGAGAGCATTAGATCTAATAATAATGAAGAAAAGCACAAATTTGATTGTTAAAGCAGTGGCCGAGAGCTACTCCTGTTGTTGATGAAGAAAGGACTGATTGGATGCAAACCCCCCCTATATTCTGTGGAACTAGGGAATAAGACTTCGATATTCCTACCCTCACTGACCTCAGTGAGGCTTGCACTTTTCAAGACTCTTCTAGTAGGTGTGAGTCTAAAAAATACTTTAGCAAATTCAGTGCCAGCTAAGCAGTAGGTAAGTTTTGGCTCATTTCAGAGCCTTGATCTTATTAAAGAGAAGCTGTATATATTGAGCAGATTTTTCAGGCCAGAGCATGAAAACTCTGGATATTAAGGCGCTCGATTGCGAATCACACGTGGGCTCTGCTGTTGCTGTTCTAAACGTCTTTTCCTTTATTGTGGTCCAGAGCCCTCTGTTCCTGTTCACACTCCACCTCAAATCTATGGTGGATTCTATGTATAACTTAAAGTCTCAGAAAGAAAAGGTACTATCAATATATGAAATTGAATTAGGTGCATCTAAGGTGACTGGGATGAAGTATTTGAGCACAGCTGTTTAACTGGGATATTTCTTGAGGAACCTGATTTACCCTTAAGATATGGAAGAGTAATAACTATAGCTTAACTGGAACAATATTAGTGTAAATGTAGACATAACAGAATAACTTAATGGTGGCAATCGTAGACGCTGAACTTGTCTGTCCCCCTCCACATTTAAGTGTGATTTTTTGGGGGCATGATGTGTAGTTACTCAAGTGAAGAAATAAAACACCCTGCGCTTTTAAACTTAGTGTTAAGAGATGCTAACTTGTAGCTAAATTATTCTATGCACTGTTAATGAAAGCTGTTTAAGTAAAATCGTATCTATAAGAAAGTGTCAGAAATTATACATAAAAGTAAAAAGAACTGCAAAGTAATTTTCCTTATTGTTTTATCCCCTCCATTTTCTTTCTGAATTTTACACTTGAAATTAAATTGAGTCAACTCCCAAAAGGCAAAATACAGAGATCATATGCACAAGGATCATTAATGGACTGTGCTGGAGCGTCCTTTTGTGGGTCTGTATTTTACATGTCTGTTACACTAATTATTGAGTTCTTGTATCACCTATTCATGATCATTGTACTTCTCAAAGTATAGAAAAAGAGAAAATTAAAGCATGATTTCCAGCTTATTTGTGTTATTTGATGATGTGCCCTGATATGCCCTCTCTCATTTTCAAGGGACTGTCGTTTAAGTAGAAGGCACTTGAACTTACATTCTAATTTTGTGTTAAATAACTACAGCACAGGAGCTGGGCTAAGGCATTTAGCACCGTGTTCCTCCTGGTCCTTCAGGTGACAGAGAAGAGTGTGATTTGTACACATTGCAGGGGTCATACCAACAAGCTTTGCAGAATCAAAGGCAGGCTGTCTCTGATCTTTTCCAATAATGATGAGAATTTACAAATCTCAAAAATTGGAATTTAGTCTGGTTTTGATCATGGGCTTAATTGGAGGTTGCAACCTGCCTTCTACAGGGGAATGAATCCCATTTTACTTAAAATAGAAAGAAATTTGTTCTTCTCCCGCTGTTTTTGATAGGGTGCTTGACTACTCTATAACCCTTGTGGGAAAATATTTTGCTTAAGTTCTATTTTTATCTCCTGTTTGTTTATTTTTAATTACTACTTCAGTACCCTGGGATTTACCATCGATCTTCATCTGCCTACACAATCATCCTTAGCTTGATGAAGGGTTTGTTTATTTTTTTAAGTTATATGTGCTGTTTTAACACTCTTTTTGTGTGTGCCTAACTCCTCGTAACCTGAGGATTCTGCTTTACTTAGGGGAAAGGTGGATTAATATTACTGGTGTTACAAGGGTGTAACACAAAAGGAAGATGTTGTCTGAACACTGTCGCTGTCTTGGGGTGATCGTCTTTGTAACAGCATCTCCGGGGAATGCGCACCACGGAATGAGGTGTTTCTGCCCCAAGGTTACCTAGGGAACACTGTAACATAAAATGTGGGAGGTTAATGTCTTTAAGAGTGTTTTAAATGCACTGAAGTTCTTTGCGAAGCAACTCCCACTAGCTTGAGAAATATCTCTTAAATTTATGAAAAATTAATCTGCAACTTCACTGGAAGAGACAGTTTCTACTTCTCTCAGTTCTGGAGGGTCTGCTCTCTGTGTAGGTTTTGCAGTATAATTAAAAAAAAAATTCTGCCATTTTAAGTTAATAAAGTCTTATCTTTGATGAGTAGACCAACTGATATAACCTAAGGTTCTGTCCTAAAATGTGTTTTTCTCCATCTCTGAAGAAATTACTTTTCCTGTGTAAGCAAATGGGGAAAACATTTTCTGTCCCAGTTCGAATAATATTGACAGCAAAACTCTAACCTTTTCTTCAGCTCTGAATGTGTTTGGATATCTGCTAAAGACTTCTGATATATTTCTTCCAAACATATTGTACAAATTTGGCTGGTGTTGAAAAAGGATGACATGTAGATTATGCTATTTGAGCTGCACGAGGAGACTCCTGCACCCAGGTGGATCTCCCTCATGGCCAGCGCCATTCTCCTCGAGTTTCTTTGCCCATGTATTTACAGGAAGGAACTTTTGGCTATGAATGTCAGCTTTTGGACTTCATTACTAAATAAATAGTAACTTTGGGGTTGTGATTAGTCTGAAAGCTGCTCTGCATGTCTCACGTTTATTTGCTTTCCAAAATTACGGGCTGAACAATTTCTAAGAAAAGGTCTGAAGAAGGAGGTTGATCATTGAATCATCCTGTAAAATTCAAGAGAGCTATAATTATAAGCAGTAGAGGAAATCTATAGAAAGGAAATAATTTCCCATTAAATTCAATGGGGCAGTTGTCAGCTTATATAAATAGGTGAATTTATTGACTTCAGTGGAGTCTGCTTACACAGTATGAGGATTCAGCCCTACGAGTTTTTGAAGCGAGTTCTGTAGAACCCATTTTATGTCAATTGCTTTCATTTTTATTCAGTTCAATATGACTAATTATTACCGTTCCTTCTGCGAGAATGGACCAAACGGCTCTTGTCAGAGCCTTCTGCTGAAATGACTCACCCAAGAGAATGATGAGTAGTGACAGATCTTGCAACTTATCAGTGAGGACCAAGGGAATTTGTTGTCATGAGTGGTACCCACACGTGCCAGAAAGCTCAAGTCACTGTTAGGCTAAGCCTGAACTTGGTTCTCCTGCCTCACTGTATTATGTGTTGCCACAGAACTACAGTCTCACTGCAGGCTGTAAAAGGTCAGCATGCTGTG
Organism: Anarhynchus alexandrinus; assembly: GCA_008711295.1. Taxonomy (NCBI): domain Eukaryota; kingdom Metazoa; phylum Chordata; class Aves; order Charadriiformes; family Charadriidae; genus Anarhynchus; species Anarhynchus alexandrinus. The sequence continues at coordinate 3,375,747 of VUYV01000072.1, read as the reverse complement.
CAATTAATCTAAATTACATGCACATTTCAGAATATGCCACATTGCATTATTTTAACCATCATACCAACAATTACTGTAGTTCAGGTAGAGTTCACTTTGAAAGTTTCCATTGGCCTTAAGTAAAGAACCTTTAGTTTTGTAAGGGAAACAGTGGCATAAACCCCTGTATTTTCTCTAGCATATGAAGTCTGAAACAATTACAGCTTACCCATTTTCCCTCATTCTCTGCAATTCTTGGATTTACTTATGTTCCCCTGACTCAGGGAAAATATTCATTAGGACAAGCACGTACAGTTCCCTTAACTATAACAAGTTTGAATTGCTGAAGCTGGTGGCTGGTGTAGCACTTCCACAGCATTTGTAGGGAAATTTTTAAAGAAAAACCAACAGCTGACCATGCAACTTGTCCAGATTTTCATGCTAAACTAGGGGGGAAAAAAAAAGGTGATGGTTTAACTGTCTCCCTTTATTCCCTTCTCCAATATATTATTTGGGGTAAGATGCTTTTTGCCCTATGCATGTACTACTTCAGACTGTGCTGAAGGGGTACACAGCACTTTAAGAGCTGTTTACTCTGCCAGGGAGTGAACGTCTATACCTGAAGGAGTGTTTGTAGGCTCGCCTCTTGGAGCAGCGGTACTGGGAGGGATGGCTGCGGGAGATGGGGTGATGGGGGTTTGCTCAGGCTGGTCCTTCAACAGCGCTGGTGGCTGAAGAACAGCTTCAGACTGAGGCTGTTGTAATCGCCACTGGACAATGCAGCAGTGAGCTTCAATACCACACCAGCGTTTCTGAATGATACTTGCTTGAATTTTCTACGTTTTTGTCTCCCTTTCTGGCCCCGACTTAAAAATATATATGTTCCCTTCAATTCAAAGGGAATTGAACTTCCCTTTCAATTAGACCTATTTCACAGATGGAAAAACCGAAGATGGAGAACCCATCTTACTACAAGGTAACTGCTACAGTCGTGTTATAGCTGACTTTGCATCTGCAGAGAGGCTGTAAAGCAGATTTCACGCTGCTGCCACCTCAGTGAATGGCCCATGATAGCTAACACCTCGCATACGGGGCACTCGGGCTGAGAAACGGGATGAATGGCACAGGGCGCGCACCACAGATGCTGAAACGTGTGACCGCGGCAGCCTGTGGTAACAGGGTTGTTGGATTCCCATTTGTTGCAAGACGTGCAGAGGACAGGGTCTGAATTGTTCTTTTCAGGCCCCGTGCTGTGTTAATGGTGGTGAACAGCTGAACTCATGTGTTGCTGTTGTAATTCCTCCTTCAGCAGCATTTCCCCATGCCTTTACCACTATATTCTCTATATATTACCATTTTATAGATGTCATTCCTTCTGTCAAATATCATACTTAAGAATGAGAAACTGAGATGAACAGAATAGGTTTGTTTTCCCCTCTGTGGGAGGCAGAGCGCCCTTCCCTTTCCCCCAAAACACAAATCCTCAAACTCCAGCAGTTCAACTGCAAACCAGAGCACTAACATTTGGATTTGGAAGCATTTCGCACACACAGATGGGGCTCCACAAGGTGCAAAGCAGTGAAGAATGTTGTAAATTGTCGAGTCAGGTTAAATTTTAAAAGTTAAAAGGGGAGGAAACAGCCAAAACCGAGGGAAGTGAAGGAAGAGGCTCCAGATGTGGGTCGGATGGGATCTGACTGTGTTCTAATGTTTCTTCAAGGAAAGTGGGGAAAAACCAAGTCTTCAGGGAATGTTTTTTGGGGAGCACTGGAGGTGATGAGTTTGGCACAGGGTGTTTTGGAGGCACCTTCCACCCGTGAGAACTGGCTGCTGGGGGGAGCTGGAGGCCCGTCCCACCAAGTCTCCTTCACGCCTGCACGGCGCTGATGCGACAGCGGGATGCTGGCTTGCCTCTCAGCCTCCGAAATGGGAAAGCAGGAAGGTACAGGGGGAAGAGAGGGTGCTGCCAGGGCTTGTAGCCCACACTGGGCTTTGTGGTGCCATGGCTGGCAGGACAGGAATGACTCCCTTTCGCTCCCCATTGATGGGGTGTGGGCCAGCACCCTTGGCGTGGGGTCTTTATGTGGAGACTGAGCAGGTTCCAGGCTGCCCCTGAAATAGAGGGAGCCGAGAGCTTCTTGAGTCACCACTTGCTTTTTCCAGAGTGTCCCAAATGAAGGTATAAAGTAATTGGCAGTCTGTCTGTCACATCTCATTTTAATACTGCAGTAATTCCATTTTAGACAAGCTGTGTACTTTTATCTTCCTAAGGGATCCCAAACAAGCTTTTAATTTTCAGCAAAACCTTTGCAGATCACCTTTAAGATCAGGGTCAGAGCTAATTTTTGTGGAGTACCTGAGGCAGGGCTCAGGGAGAAGGATGGAGAAGGGGGTTGGAATGGTCTCAGAGGCTTCAGGGAGACCTCCTCATGTCCTGGTGCTCGAGCACGGTGCACAGCACAGACCACAGTGGAAAGTGCAGCTTCATTCAAACAGCGAGTTCAGAAACTATTAAAACACAGTTGTAATGAAACAATATTGTCTAAAAAGCCCCAAAACAAACCACCAAAAAAAAAAACCCCAAACAAAAAAACCACCCCAAGGAACAACGGGCCATGCCAAGGACCTACCATGCCAAGGACCTAGTTTTCCTCTCAAGCTTGGGAAACTCACTGGACTTGTCTAGTTTCATGCTTGCACTTATGAACAAATGTATTTCTTCCCTCCTTTCCTTCTTCTGGTGTTGCACCTATGTCTCGCGTATTGGCACACTGTGCAAGCATTGGAGTTTGCCTCAGGTCTGGGCTTTGTGTAGGTATCTGTCAGTGGAAGCCACACTGCAGTCCTGGGGGGGGATTATGGCTTCTGGAGGGAGTCCCCATCCCAAGCATCCGCCTCCAGAGTCAGTCTGTCCCATGATCTGGGGGAGTCTGGGGAGATATGAAATGTGAATAGGAAATGAATCATGAAGCTACCAGAGAGATGTGAAGTTGGGGTAAGATGACAAAACCACTACCACCCCCAACATCCCCCTCCCCCTACCAAAAAAAAAACCCCTCAAACAAACAAAAAACCTGGAAGAAAACTCCAAAAACATTTTTTTTGTTTGTGATGTACAGGGGGAGGAGGCGGCGTTACAAACTTTACTATGATTCAGACAACGGAAGAGGCAAGAATTATGTAGAGCAGAAGAGAATTTCAGTCGGAAAAATGCAATTGAGTTAAGAGGAAGAAAAATTTAGGCTGCATCTCATGAGAAAATAGGCTAATTGTGAAATCCTCTACTACACTTAGATCTGGCCCCCCTGGGAAATAACGGAAAAGACTGTTTCTCGGCATGGAGAAGCCCCTAGACAAAACAGCAGTACTTTAGGAATAGGTTAGGCTTAACTGCAATATAGTTCATCATCAGCAACCCCATTCCTGCACTGACAGGAAAGAACTAGCTAATTTATCAGTAATAAGGTTTTGTGTATCTCTATTTCCATATGCCGAGGATACTGAGATTGCTGATGAAGGTTTTTGGTTACACAGGTGATTTTACAAAGTGAGAATTTATCTAATAGGAACAGGTCTAAAACTAATGGTTCATTTTGCACGGGCTACCCAGCAGCCAGCAGATAGTAATAGCTATTTGCCTCTACTCTCAGCTTCGGCTAGATTTGAACCACTAAATTAAAGGCAAAATAAAATTTAAGGTATTTCTTTAAACTGTTTGGTCCCCCTGGGAAGGATTTGCAAATGCACTTATATTCATCACTTAGAAGCTTTCCTGTTGCCTACAAATATCTATTTTCTTGAGACACCTTATCGAAAAAGTGGCTTAGTGTTTTTCATCATCCACTGTAGCCTGTTTTCAAAGCAAAAGACGGTACGCATTTTGAAAATATTTGTTGTCATGGCTTAAGCCCAGCCGGCAGCTAGGACCACAGAGCCACTCGTGCAGTTCTCTTTTTTTCCCCCAGAAGGGCAGGGAGAAGAGAGAGAAAAGGAGAGGAAAGGAAAGGGAAAGGAAAATAACTTGCGGGCTGAGATAAAGACAGTTTAACAGAACAATAACAGAAAAAGGAAAATAGTAATAATAATGGTAAAAGAATATACAAGATAAAGTAATACAACACAAGTCACTCTCGCCACCCGGTGAAATGGTTGCCCAGCCTGTCCTGAGCAGTGATTGCAGATTCCCCTCCCTCTGACCAATACCCATTTATATACTGAACATAATGTCTATGGTACAGAATATTCCATTGTTCTGTATATGCTCCTTCTCAGCTTCTATGGGAAGCTGAAATAAGTCCTTGACTAGTACAGACATCCCATAGTGACAACTGAAACAATATGCATTATTGACATTCCTTTCATACCAAATCTGGAAACACAGCAACCATTAGAAAGAAAATTAACTCTATCTCAGCTGAAACCAGGACATTTGCTCACAGGACCGTTTGGCAAACTTCAAAATGAATCTAAGGTTTAAAATAAAAAAAGCTACTCATGAACATGATGTGCAATTGGACACAATTTCACAATTGAAAATGGTGTTTCAAACTGTCCTGCCTATCCTAAATATGTCACTTGTCTACAGCTACTGCTGTTTCTATATCCATTTATTTACAGTAAAGGACACAGCTCAGATCTTTGCTCTGTGGCTGCCTATATCTTTCACTGTAGGTAAATATGGTTGGCTTTACCCCCAGTGTTAGCTGAAGCACTTTATGCCCTCAAAAGATGCAGGGAAGGACTATTTCTCCAAGCTTGCTGTGTTTGACATTGGCTTTTAGTCTGGTTTGAGCTGGAACTTTTCTTAATGCTCTTTATCTCGGTTTTCCATCAGTGACATTTCAAAGTTGTTGCACGAGCTCAAGCCGATCTTACTGCAGCTAAAGGGAATATTCCATTTTCTCCTCCATCTTCATTCCTCCACCCTTGCTCTCTGGGCTTATCTGCACAGCTGGTGTCAGCTGTAGCTTTTATCTCTACCTATCCTTGACTCGGTTCAACTTACTAGGGGGAAAAAAAAAAAGAAAGAACTTGCAAAAAGATGGATAGTTTTCTGCTGGGTTTGTGAGTGGAATCAAGAAGACCAAATGATGCCAGAGCCAATGCTGGGCAAGGTCTGGGCTGAGCAGGATGAACCTGGAGGGAAGATGGGGACCAAGACCTTCCCTGTTGAGGAGCAGAGAAGCGGGGAGCTATTGCCTTGTCTCAGCCACTCTGGCTCACCCTGCGGAGACGAACGGGGCTTTTTTTACCTGACAGGGCTGCTGTGAAGATGAATTGATACATGTTCAGGCTGTGTTCAGCCAATGACTATGGTGACGCTATTGCCTAAACCAAAGATCTGTTCTCTTTGGTTTTAATTTCCAAACACACTTTCTATCAGATTAAGGGTTTTAATGCTATTTTTATGCCCTTGTATGAATCGCCAATTGCAGTGTTGGAAATGGAGGTGCGTACCTGAAGTAAATGGCTAAATGAGCAAGATGAACTTCTGATCTTTAATTTTTTTATCAAGACACGTTTTATTCAGAAAGAGAGAAGTATTACAGTAAGTGCATAAAAACTCACCATAGAAAACTTATCACTGAATTAATATGCAAATATACATATTATATTCACATCAAATGAGCGAAATCATAATATTTAGTTTTAAGGAGCTTTTCTGTAGAATTCTTGCCCAGAGTACAGACAGGACAGGCTATTTGCATTTTCAGCAGCCAAATGGAAGACAAGTACCGACTGGTTTTTATTCTGTACTGTATTTTAGTGCGTTGCCTACTATGTATTGTCTAATTTATGTCCATTTCAAATCACAGTTATGCCTGTAGTCTAATAAAAATGAAATGTAAATTTCCCAGTACTTTATATTAAATATATTTTCATTCATTTAAAAAACAACAACAAAATAAAGTTAGAACAAGATGTAAGGTATGAAAAGAAATGTGAAAAGTTTGTTCTTTCTGGCTAGGATTTATTACTTGTTTATTTTCTATAGGGAAATAGCAGGAAGACTAGGAAAAGGAGGCTGAGAATTAGCATGCCGCCCATTCTTTTACCTTTAAAATTATTAATCAGTTTGAAGAAGTTGAACTGGCAAAGTTGAGTGAAACATTCTTGTGCATATTTAGCTCAAATTATATGCCACAACAGTGTGTTGAATTTGCGAATGTGCACTCAGGGAGATAGTCCACCTCTATTTTGACCAAACAATGTAATTTTTGATCATGGAATAACACTGTCCCAGCAATTTAAATAACTCTGTAGGTCATATCTACATTCCAAGAGTTTGCTCAATGGAGGAGGGCTAGCATGATCAAGTTTAATTAGAAAAGCAAAGTAAAATTGCTGTGTGCTTTGTCCAAAGCCTATTGAAGCTTATAGGAATCTTTCAGCTGGTTTCTTTATTTCTGTACATTATCTGTTATTATGACTGAATCAAACTTGGCTTCTTCAAGCTTAGCAAATTCGGGGTTTCAATAGCATTAGCAAAATAAGAACCATGCTGGTGAGACAGTATGTTTTTTCCTCTTAAAAACCTCTACGAGACAGCCTTGAAAAATTGGGGTTTTTTTTTCCCATTTTTGCCATAGTGAGGCTTCAGTTCAGTACCCTGACTTTGTGTTTTTGTGCCTTGCTGGTTGTGGCCTGAGGAGTACCTCCGTCGAAGCCCTTGGTGTTGCAGAGGCAAAAGGAAAAGCCTAAAATTTCTAAACTGTATAATGATGTGCAAACCGGGCAAACTAGAAATGATCTGCAGGGCTGACGCTGAAGAGAGCCGTGCTGTGGGTGTGACATGCACTACGTGCCTGACATCCGCCGCTACATAAAGCAGCAATAAACAGCAGCTTCCAACATTGGCATTTCTACAGTCCTTTTTCAGAGGAGACTCCTATTTCAAAACACTTTAGGTTTAAATTTTTGCGCAGTATCAGTAAAACTTCCTGTGGAAATGCTGAACTTGGCCTCTAATCGCCTTGTGCTCAGTGCTGTCTGCAGACAGTAAATGCGCCCTTCGAAGACTTCTCGTTTACTTCTTGAGCAGTGAGGGTTTTTCATGTAAAGATAAACTAAGACTAGTCTTTATGGCATATTCCCATCATTGCGATGAAACTAGGCAAGACAGTTCTCATAAACTAGTGGTCCTCTGTGGTAGATGCTATTCCTTTTTTTTTTTTTTTTTGGCAGAACTGCTTGTTTTTAATAGAGAATTTGAAAGACTAGGTAATACATAGGAACAGCAATGAAAAAAATACTGGGACTACATTCTATATAAAGCAACTGGCTAAAGGGGAGAGTAAATTTAATTCACAACTGTTGTTTGTTGACAAATTATTTCGGATACATCTTGATCTGTTTTTAAATGTTATGCATTTTAACATTCAAGAACTGTTCCAATTTTTATGAGCAGTGGCAAGCAATACTTATAGGTTGCTTTCATTATTGTTTTAAAGGTATATGTGACCACAGGACAGCTGCAGATAGAAACAATTACTTCATGCTAGAAATATCTGGATAAACTTTTATGAAGTAACTTGAAAGTGAACTGTAATAATGCAAATTATTTAAAAACAGTTTTCAAGCAAGTGATTTCTTCCATCATGGTTCATTCTAATAATCTTTTTCAAGCATTTAGAGAGTCAATTTATCTTAATTTTAGATTGTTATTAAATTAAGTGATGATGGTTGTGGGTAGGATGGCTTTTACTGTCTAGAGTGTCAGAGTAGAGTGTAATAGTGCTAGATTTGAAATGTTTTCATGCTATTAAATGACTGTTAAAGTATCATGGAAAATGAACAACTAATTTATTTCAAGCTTTCATATTCTTCTACAGCTGTTTTTCTTCCGAAGTGTTAAGTGACAAATGAGAATCAAAATCTGCTGTTGATGCTTACTTCGCAGTTATATAGAGAACTCTTGTCTATAGCTGACAAAACCCAACTTTCCTTTTCCATAGCATAGTTGCATTTCTTTATCTCAGAAAGACAACCTAATCTATACAGTGTAGTTCTGTATTTGTTCTTGTAAATCTCTGAATATAAGTCTTTCTGTAGGTAGTGCTTCACACGTCTATCAAATACAATTGGTGTTCTGCTCACATATAGGTCTCGATTTAAGTGCCATTTATTCGTCGTGTGCTCCTTCTGGCTGTGCAGCCTGTGTATAAATTACTAACAATTATTGACTATTTAATACTTTTGGTCATATTAGTGTTGTTTGTAGGCTGAACTATCTCGACCTGAAATTAGAGCCTCTAAATGTTGCGATTAGCTTACAGGAGCAGGAAATACCCGTGTAATTTTTCCTTGCTTCTTACGTTCCTCTTTAGATCTGTCATGTTTAACTAATTTTTGCTGTGCAGTACACAACTGCAAAACTGCAACGGAGAAGATTCCCCTCCCCGCCCTCCTGTGTGGTATGAGGCAAAACGCAGGTACATCATCTGCAGCACACTTCAATCAAATCAACAGTGTGTGCTACATCTTCATTTTAGGAGCACTGCAACCAGACGCTCCTTTCATACTGAAAGAAAATCAATCCTCCATACATGAAAACAGTTAGTAATGGTCTTACTTGAGCTTAGCCTACGCTGAATTATTCATGGTTGAGTTATCCAGAGAGAATATTACCTTTGTAGTAGACTGCTTGAATTGCCTCTCTTGTTTATTTTCACTGGGGCAATTTACTTGAATAAGGACTGCAAGACCAGGTCCTGTATTTGCTAGAGGTGAGAACGTTGCATACTGGCTAATCCACCATGTTGTGGGATTCTTCTTTCTTTTTTTTTTTCTTTTTTTCTTTTTCCCCCCTCTGTTGTGTTTGTTGTGGGTTGTTTTTTTTTGTTTAGGGTCCCAGCATGGGGTCCCAGAGTGAATGCTAGTGCATTTGAATCTAGATGGCTCCCTGTTGACATGCCATCTGCAGATGCTCATGTGGAGTATGTTTTAAGCAGCAAACACCTGGGGTGCTATATTAAAAAATGCTCAGCATTTCAAAATCCCAGTGATGGAGTGTAATATGCTCTTGATGTGCCACTTGCTGTTAGAACTATAAGCTGGATCCTGCTACGTCCTAATGCCTCCTGTTGAAGTGAATGATAGCAGAGAATACTTGGGACGTGAGAGATGCGTGACTTACAGGTGTATTAAAAGGAGTTTAACTCTGCCAAAACTCCTCTTTTACTTAGACGTAGTCATTCCAGCCTTATCTCCTTTGCTGTCTCCTTAAGAGACTACAGTGCAATACCCCTAGAGCAAGGGGATGAGCAATAGTTGCTACCAGGCCTTTAGACTCTTATTGTTCCTTATTTTAGTGATATGAGTTTGCAAACGTTCAAATCGTGTCATTTTATGGTGCCGAGAAGTTTCAGCAAAACTGAACAATTTTTGATGGATATATCCAGTGGTAAAAGATGAGGAAAACCTACAAAGAGCTGTAAGAGTGCAGCGTGTGTATAATAGCAGCAAGAAACACAATTACTAACTTGATTTTTTTATAATGTCCCATTTAATGGCCAAGAATGATAAAAATGAAGTCAGTAAATATTGAAGTAGTTTTCAGATTAATTTGGAGAGAAGTAAATACAATTTGGGTCATGTTGCTTTTGATGACCCCGAAACCCCATTCAAATAAGCACTATGGATTTTAAAGATCTGCCACGTCTTGGTTGATGTGTTATTGATCACAGTTAGTCAGCAGTTCAGAGCTTGTTGCTCCAGACTGGCTAAGGCAGTAAGATCACTTGTTGTTAGCAGATTATATTGTATTCAGGTACTTTCACTGCCATTTTTTTAAAGGTAGTTTTACTGATTGCATGTGTGTGAGGGAGGGAGGAACTTTGAATTAGTTAACATGGCGGGTTCCAAGTAGTAGACTGGGATGCTGTTATCCTTTTCTGGAGGACAATATGATACAGTCTTCATAAAATGTTTAAACAGTGGCGTAACAGCCTCTAACAGTGTGTGTCCTTATATATTTGGCTTATATGACTGCCAGATTAGCAAGCAAAATTCTTCTTTCTGGCATCTGTAGCATGGGCTATATAAACTCGGGGCTTGGTTGTACTTTTTTCCTTCCCAAAGAAAGTAGGTGTAACGCTGTTCAGGATTGCTGCCCGTGTGGGACTCACTGCACAGTCACTGGCACACTGCAGAGCAAGGAGGAACCATTACCTGGAGCTATTTCTGGAGTTTTGGAACTGAGAGAGAAACCAATATTGGGCTGGTCACTTAATTTAAAAAAAAATAAAATAATAAAATTAAGACAGCATCCAGATACTCTTCAGTCTGCTTCTGGTCATATGAGTAAGTCACTTTCATGGAGGAAGTAATTTATATATCTGATATTACAGAACTCATGGCATTAATTATTTGGTGTTAATGATCTGCACTCATGAGTGAAGAGTGTGTTTGAAGTTCAGAAATGCTGTAATATTAGCCTTGAGATAGAAGCAGTCCTAAGGTACACAGGAAAATTATTGTTTCCAGAGTTAGTCCATTTTATTCCACCTTTTGCTACACCTAGGTGTAGCATCTTTCTCCTAAAAATTATGAATTGCCTTTCTGCTTATTTTCAGTCAATGGTTGTGTGCAAAGGTATTACTGATATTTGTGAGGAAAAGTGTCTGTAAAGAAACGGGATGAAGAAATCTATCATTCATCATGTGCAGAAGTTAAATTTCACCTGCTTTACAATTTAATTGGGAGGAAACATAGTGGACACAGGTTTATGTGCTAAATACGGGAAACTTCCCGTCTAGCTTGCCAAAGTGTTGTGACTGCAGCTTCTGAGACTGATGCAAAATGGATGATATATTTGATGGTTTTAAGGGAATGTTCCAGCTGTGGTGCAGGGGTGGATTTAAAAACAAAAAAAGAAAAAATGTGTGTGGAGCTTTGTGGTGTTTTCTTTTGGGCTTTTTGTTGTTTGGTTGGTTTTCTTTAAGTTTCTCATTTTGGTATCTTGGATGACAGTTCACTTCTTAACTTCGCTGTTGTTGGCTTGTGGGGCTTTTTCTTGGTCAAAGTATTTTCCTTTAATGAGGCTGGGTGGTCTCTATTCTGTTGCTGTAGTACTAATTAACTTTCCAAGCGTTTCGAGCTTTTTGCAGGGATGTCATTTGCTTTTTTCCGTCTAAAAAACATTATTTGAATAAGAAAAACTGCATGCACTGAAGTCACTCAACCCTTCTGCAGCATTAAATTGAGAGGTGGTGGTTGTTTATGAACTCTCGGGGTAAATCCAGCCGCTGGAATGTTGGCAGCCTCCCGTGCCCGAGTGTGCTGGAACACTGCTGTAAACAATAGGTGCAAGTAGCAAAGGAGTGGGTAGACAATCCAAGATAATAAATGCAGAATTCTTCCTTTTCTTTTATAAATCACAATATAAGCGTGTGGATAACATGGTATCTCAGCAACAACTTGACAAGAGACGTATAATACACCCTCAGAGAATAGAAAAAACATCATTTGTCTCCAATAAAGGTGTTTAGCATTCTGAACCTCTCTTAACATAAATTAATTTGCAGTTACACTAGCACTGTTTTTACATATGTATTTTGCATTTGCATCAAAGTACTTCCCAGTCTTCAGCAGCACTTGCTGCTTTTCTGAGTATTAACTGTTCAGAATACGAGTGCAGGTTAATGTGCTGTATGCCTTAGGATCAGCTCTGGTTTCTCTCTTACATAGAGTATTTAGTCTTCAGGGGATTAAACATGTTCTTCATGAACCAGATGAAAGTGAATATTTATTAAATATTGTGTCAGGTTATACTTATTCATACAGAAAATGCAATATATTATTTGAACAGTGCATGGGGATCTGAAGCAGACTCAGGGATGCCTTTCATCCCACTAGAAAGTTTATTTGTGTGTGTATATATAGTTACTTATTGTTTGAAGACTGGGATGTGCACTTTGAAAATAGGTGCAAAGGAATAAACAATAGTAAGAGAAAGATTTCTAAATAGTCATCTTTCTCAATAGATGGCAGATTTATAAGCCGAAAGTTGCACACTTGGTTCCCAAATGTATCTCGGGCGCGTGGCAGATAAAGATACAGTACCAGGCAATTATTACAGCCTGCTTAGACGATCCCAACATTACAGAGAACAACTTTTTAGGGACAACATGAAAGCAAAGGAAAAGCTATTTGCTATTTTTAGTATTCATGGGTTGTACAATAATGATCATTACTGAGTATTGTTTCCAAAGCTTTGTGGAGATGAAAAATGCTAGGTCTGGTGGTTTGATAAAAAAAATATGTAAACATTTACAACAATAAAATGCTATTGTTTTCTCACATCTGTAGCAGTATTTATAACACTGCATTGGTTTTTAGGAGGAAAAAAAGGAGGAAAAGGAAAAAAAAAAGAAAATTAGTTCAAAGCTCAGACCTTTCTTTGCCGATCTTCTACATATGTTTTTGACACTTAAAACAGAGCATGGCAATAAGGGACACATTTCAAGACAAGCACAGAGACTCACTCTCCATTAAAGCTATACCTGCTGTTAACCTCAACGGTACTTCAGATGGAATATTTTTAGTTTGATTCTATAGCCAATTTACTTCTATTATTTTCAAGCTGTGTAGCCATTACTTCAATAGATCATCACGAATTGACATCTTCCTTTTTAATTATAACCTCCTTTAAGTTTCAAAGTGTTTACATTGATTGTGTAGCCTTGTGAAATAAGCAGCAACGCTAGCGCCCATCTCTGAGGGTAATGAACAGGAAGCTATAATAAACACACTTGTCAAGCGTATGCAGACAGAAATGGAAACGTGCTGGTGGGGAATCTCTGACCTGCTGTAACTCTTTGTTTGAGTGTGACATGTGCTTATCAAGATACGGAATAAAATAATTTTGTGCATAGAATCCAGCAAGTAAAGATGCGGGGAGGGAGGAAGTCTCCATCTTTTGAGGGTGTTGCTCTCCTGCCGCGCGGCTGTATGAGGCTCAGTATGCCTCTGTGTGCCTCTCCCAGAGGTGAGGAGGTGCAGCAGCAGTGGGCAGGTGCAGTCAGTCCGATCGCTGCGGCTCGTCCAGCTGACGCTTTTGGAATTGTAAAAGATCCTCCTGGCTGAGGGACGTTGCTTGCCTCTTTCTAGCATGGCTTATGCTAACAAGACATAAACTTACCGTAGGCTAGGGCTTCACCTGGTGTAGTTCAACGTAGCCAACGCTCTTGCCACAGGCACTAAGCCAGTAGAAAGTTTAAATCTCGGATTGGCAAGGGAAACAGGGTAGTCACTGTAAAATCATCCCAGCTCAGGTACAATACACATTTGCCTTCTTTCTCCCATGTCTCTCTTGACTATGAAGGGAAAAGGGCTGCTGGGGGGTCTTCCTTTAGAGCACTGCCTTTGCTGGCTGTCCCTGCAGGGGCAGGTCAGGAAGGTCATAAAACCAATGGATGAAGTTAATGAAACTTTTAAAAGCATTACTAGTGGATTGATGTGACTGTGGAATAAATGAGGGGTGTGCGGGAGCCCTACCAGTCCCTTGTGGTGCGGCAGGGATTGTGTGGCACACTGGGCAATACTACACCGAGATCTCATCCTCCTTCCATGTTCTCCCGCACAGACATGCAAATGAAATATCAAGAATAAAAAAAAAAGTGAAGATATCATTCAAGTATTATGCAACTAAATGATTATAAGTGCATCATGACAGAATTCTATCATCTTTGAACTGTATGTGTTGTATTTTGGATTATGTGACTCAATAGAAAAGAGAGAATCCTTTGTGGAGCCTCGTGGAGGGCTTGGGATCTGATTCATCCCAGCTCCTTTAGGTCCCTCACTGATTCAGCTTACCTAGGATTTGAGCAAACGTTTAGGGTTGGTTCTTCCTTCCTGGTTGAGTAGAGAGGGGGCCGAGGTGAGTAGGCTCTAAATTTAGGGCTCTTGTTTGGTGGCTAAAGCTAGCCAGGATCAGAGCTGAGCAAGCTAAGAATAAACAGCAAAAGACTACTCCAGAGCTTGGCTTGGGCCAACTGCTGGAGCATCAGCCACACTTGGAAACAGCACCAACAGATTGAAGGGGTTTGGCCTTCAAAACTGCAACAGATTGAAGGAGTTTGGCTTGGGAAAGCTGTAGGAACAGGAGCAGCAGTTTGTGAGACAGCCTGGCTTATGCAAATGTAGAAATGGCAGCAGCAGGCTCTGATGGGATGTGTTGCTGGTGTATCTCCAAAAATTTTTAAACTGGCTGCTCATGTAATACCAGGGCCCTATCACCTATATGCTCAATTTATCACTGTGTCTTGGAACTTCTCCATCAGAGTAGTAGAAAACAAATGTTATCCTGCTATATAAGAAAAAGAGAAAGCAAGCCCACTCAGCTTATTATTTACAGACCTATCTCGCTGCTTCCAACTCTATCCGTAATAGATAATGAATAAATTGGTTCACAAGCAACTGTTTAAGTACTTGGAGTTAAACAACATACTGAATGATGCTCAGTCTGGATTTCATTCTCATTATTTCACTGTCATTGCACTAAGAAATTGTTGGAGACATTTTCTCTGCTCATGGATCAAAGTCTATTTATAGGTGCAGTATTTATTACCCTGTCAAAGTCCCTTTTGACATGACTGGCCGTTCTCACATACAAAAATTCGTTTGAAATCGGTTCAAATAAAAGTAGTACACAATTGTTTTCGGTCACATTTGCCTTCCAGAAACCAGATGGGTTGCATTAGCAATGAACTGTCATGTATGCAATATAATACTAAGAAGTCTTGTGACTGGGCACCATATTGGCCGTTACATGTTCATTAAAACCTGTTGTGCATGTTAATGGGAAGATACAGTTCTTCATGGTTAAAACACACATAGTGGGGCCAAATCTCTATTAAAATTGAAAGCAAGCCTGAAATCAGAGCCTTATCTCTTACAAACACAGCATCTCATCTTTCTTTCCCCCATATGCCTCTGGAGATACATACACACACAGAGATATCCAGGAACGACATCAGAGGAATTGTGCTATAGAAAGCAAAAAAGCTAGGAGGAAGGAGAGTTTTGACCTTAAAATTTTTCTCACTGGTATATTAAACCGCCAAATATCCCAAACAGTTTTGTCACAAGCAAAATGAATAAAATTGTCTTTATTTGATTGAGAGTGTATAACTCACAGAGCGAAAAACAATATTGTTTTATTCTGAGGCTCGACTGTGCTGCAGCGGGAACATTCAGGCCCACTACCATTTCCTGAACATTCAGTAAGAGTCCTTTTTGTAGAAAATCCCTACTATAGCAGGACTCTTCACAAGAAAAAAGTCCATGCGAATGTCACATGGACAAGTCTTTAAAATCTTTAATTCCTAAGTAATAGAAGAATAGTAATAGATGAACCTAGCCACCGTGATATAAGTTTTGTTTTGGTTTAGTAGTGATACTGATTCATTTAAGTTTGCTTTGGATCTGTAATGGCCAGTTGGGAACCATAAACTCATTTGAATGGAGGAGCAGACTGGCTGTGGAATGTCTGGCGTCACTTGCATCCATCTCAATGCCATCACTTCAATTAATTCCCTAATCCTGTAGGGGAGAGCAGCAGTGATGCCATGGTGAGAAAATGGCAAGGAGGAGAGGTATTACAGTGTGCATATGCAGACATATCCACAGTAAGATCCATCAGAGTGACTGCTGAGCAGCTCAGGCTCTCCCGGTGTCCTTCTGGCTGTAACAGCGTAGAAGTTATCACCAGGCAAGGACTGGAAACAAAGATCTGGCAAGTCCATTCCCCTCAGGTGGACTGTTTGTTTGAGCTAGTGAGGGGGAAAAGCCCCTCACGGGGTTAGGGAAGGATGGGGAAGGAGAGGCTGTGGTGTGATGTGATGTTGCCTGATGGGAGGTAGCAGTATAGGCTGTTGCTGTGCCAACAGATGAGCTTTGGGGGAGGCTATTTTTAGCCTAATTGTTTTCTGAGCCATTAACCAGAAACATTTTTGGGTTGAATCATATTCAGTAAGACTTCAGCATAGCAGCTTGGGTGTAGTCTCAGTCTGAAGAAATTCTGGATTTGGTATGACTCACATGGGCTGTAAAGTGAAACTGAAATACAGATCAGAAATATAAACTGAAGGGCTGGAGATTCAGGTGATATTCCTGATTTCACCAGAAACTTGATAAGCTTTTTTCCTATCTCTTTCTTTTTTCCTTTTTTTTTTTTTTGAGGATTACAGGTTTATGAAAGTCTAATTCCATTTTCATCCATTAGACTAGTATATCCCACAGCCTGGCTGTGTGCTGTTGTGGGAACCCAGTGAATGGGAGACAGCAAGGGTAGAGACATAGCTGGAATTTAGGCTACGTGCTTTTGTCCATGACTTCTGAGACAAAGAATAGACACTTCTAAGTCATGACTCTCACTTGTTATTAATATATATAGGATTAATTTTAAGCATGAGGAGTTTTGCTTGAAAGTCTGAAGACCCTGATTCTTAAAGTACACATTGCACATCTCCCCCCCCCTTCAAAATGGGGTGGTGATAACAGTGCATCCTGCAAATGGACTGGTATTAAATTTCATTTCTACCTTTATTTTCTCATTCTTTCAGGCCTTGATTGCAATTCAGACCACTCGCAGATGAAAGGAAATGCCCTTGCATGTTCCTCTAACCTTCTGTTTGCGCTCCCTTTGACTTCCTTAGGTCCAGATGCAAAGTAAGAAAGCAAGATAAGCTGGTGGCTACACTCTCAGTAAAGGGCATGGGAGGGATCTTAGCTCCATCTCCCCTCCTTTTGGACAGAATAACTGATTCTGTGCCAAGAAGGAAATTAATTCTTCTAACACAAGGCAACAACAAATTACTGTTCCCAACCACAGAAGGCAGAAGTGAAGGGAAAAGTGTGTCTCTGAAGAACAATGTTTCTTGGGATTGTGATTGTATTGTGTTTCTTGGGACTGTTCCTGCTGGTGAAATAGGCAGTCCTCCCTGTTCAGGGCTGGTATAGAGAGTTGCAACTGAGCCATAAAGAGATCAGGCTGCCACAGCCCGGCCATACACACACCTGCAGAAGAGCCACATGTCACACTGGAATCGGCAGAAGCTTTGCCTGAATAAAACATCCAGGACTGGGTCTCTGTGCTTAAATAATTTGGACTGGTTTTTTTTCTACCAAAGAATAGAGAGAGACAAGTGGTCCCTCCTTTTAATTTATCTGTGACTTGAGTTTGAACAGAAAGGATTCATATGAGTAGTTGCCTGATGAAGGAAAAGAAGTCTGAATTGACCAGTAAGGGCACAGGGCTTATAAATTCATATCCTCAATTTGCTGATTTCCATCAGCAATCAATAGTACCTGGTATGTTAGAGTCTAGAATAACAATGGAGACATCTGTTGATCTGTTTGTTGTCCCTTACGGACTGTGGTGATACTGAGGGGACAAAACTTAGAGGTGTTATTTTGTTTCCTTACTTCGCTTTTTCCCTTTGAATTCTCAGACTAATTCAATAATACCTGACATGATTTGTAGGTTTGTGCTTTTTCTCCATTCTTTTTTCTGTCTGTCACTGAAATATATATGCAACTGTAATGGATTTCTGTATAGAATATGTATCAGATGTCTTGCTTTGTATTTTTATTCAACTGCCTGTCTGTTTCAGGCCTCTACTAGGAAAGTTTCCTTCTTTCAGACATCTATATCTGTTTGTTCTCTGAGATTCCATAATGAATCTGGTTTTGTACTATCTAGAATTAATATGAATTGTAGACAAGCTTTGTCAGTTCCTCCTATTTACTTTCCCTGCAGTTGAGATAGTTTGCCTTTGATGTCATAAATATCATAAGCTTAAACAACTTAAAAATTCATTCTAGGGAGTTTATCAGCTGAACACTAATATCCTCTGTATTTTTACCTAAGTTACCAAGTCAGCTCTGTGATTTATCTTTATGGCATGTTCTCTACTTGTGTTCTCTCTCCAGTGTGCTGAAAGGACAGTATTTATATCTCAGTGATTAATTAATGGTAAAGTGTGTTTAATTTCTTACTGAAGTGTTGGGTTTGTAATTGATGTGGAGTGTTTTGGTCATGGATGCAGATGAGATCAAGCACCCAAAAGAGTCTAAATGCTTATTCAAAATCTCTTCTGAAAATAGATTCCATTATTCTGAGGAATCCCCATGCAAAGCTCCCCAGAAGGTGAAAAATCTGAGATGAGCTTTGGCATGGAGGCATTCTCTCTTGCTATGAATGGGCCAGCAGGAATGACAGAACCAAATAGTTGACCAGAAATCATGCAGAAAAGAATTAGCGAGCATGCTGTAACTCAGAAGTATTTGCTGAGCCACAGATTCTCTTTCAGGTAAGAGAGACTATTTTGACTGTTTAGGTAGATGTCCCGTGTTATAGAGATCACTAATTTCATGCAGTAATTTTTCAGTAGAAGGAATGATTCTTCTCTGTTAGGGTTCGGTGTATCTTTTTACTTTCTGCAGCTTCCCATGCTTTAAGCAATTCTTATCTACCATCTTCCTTCGTGTTAAAAAGCCTGGCCAATAAGGAATGTGGGTTCTCCGAGCAGACCCTGAAAATATGATAGCAGTGCTTTGCTGGCAACAAAAAGGAGGAAAAAAATTTCAGAAATAAGAACTGGTTATGAAACAATCCTTTGATATTGGTGAAGTGGAAGGGCTCTTCCAGCAGGAGCAAAAGATGGACAAGTAGTATATATTTTTGAGTCTAATAGAATGTTTCAGTTTCTCATGGAATGGCCTTCTCAAGAATAGTGTAATCCCACTGCACACTGCAGTGGCTATAGAGACTGTATTTCTGCTTCAGTACTTTTCTTTTTTCCTCATTGTCCACGCTTTTGAGAGAAGCTCACGGTGCTCCTTTTCATATATTGAACTTTTTGCATACAGAAATTTTGAAACAAGAACAGAGGGTCAAAGAAGTTTTGCTTCAGTGGGACTTTCTAGTTTCTATGCCTACAAGAAAACTAGTGCTTGGAGAGATACCTGGAATTTTCATATAAAGCCACTGAAATACAGTTTATGACTTCAGGAAAACCATCCAGACCCTATCTTCCTTCTTTCAGGACTAGTAATTCCTTTGTATACAAATAAACTTAATCTTTCTCAACTTGTGAAAGATCCTGGGTTTAAGGGATTTGTAAAATGGAGTCCAGGAATGATCTCTTCACAGAACAAGTCAATGCATGGAGATTTCAAATTTCTGTACAAACTCCTGTACCCCACAAATCAGACAAAAATACACAAGGGATCAAACTTAAGAGAAGGGGAAAATTCTATTCTGCTTTTAGGTTAACATTTGAACTATATTATTAAATATGCATGAACTCCCTGAATATAAATCATCTGCTGAAGGAAGGATGGTAAGTCAAAGTTCTGACTCTCATCTTCCAGGATTTCTTTCCAGGCAAGGTTTGTAGGGAGAAGTAAAAACTTTTATCAGCCTAAATGAAATAATTGAAAACAGCAGGCAAGATTTTTGGCATATGAGACCTCTTGCGCAGCTATAAACTGCATATGCTGCACAGAAATGTACATAGGACCTGGAAATTTGTAACCTTTACCTCCAATTACAGATCACTAAAAGGCAGGCAAACTGGCAAAACAGAAACAAAGACGAGGCTCAATCAATGCAGAGGTAATTGCATGTGCTCCTCTCGTATCCCCCAAAAGAAGTTAGCTTCTGCTGCTCAGAAAAACCCATTGCTGCAAGTTAGGCTTAGTGCATCCTAACATGGTTCCATCTTCCTCCTTTGGTTTGAAACACATAACAATAGCTGTATGCTCAGATTAGGGGACGCAATATATATAAAGCAGTTACTGATTAGTAGTTAGTAACATATGCTTTCCCTCTGGAACAAAAGAACTTGGAAGGAGTTTGTTAGTAGAGATTGTTTCTGGTGCAGATTTTAAGGTGAGATTATTTCACATGCAGAATAAAGATTGAACCTTAGAAATTTCAGCAATTGAAAATGGTTGGATAATGTTTAGTATTTTATATTATATTATCATAGAATAATAGAATGGTTAGAGAAGGGACTTTAAAGATCATCTTGTTCCAAGCCCCTGCTGTGGACAGGGACACCTCCCACCAGCCCAGGTTGCTCCAAGCCCCGTCCAACCTGGCCTTGAACACCTCCAGGGACGGGGCAGCCACAGCTTCTCTGGGCAACCTGGGCCAGGGGCTCACCACCCTCACAGTAAAAAAATTCTTCCTGATATGTAATCTAAATCTACTCCTTTCTATTTTGAAGCTGTTTACCCTTGTCCTATCACTTGTAAAAAGTCCCTCACCAGCTTTCTTGTAGGCTCCCTTCAGGTACTGAAATGCCACAATAAGGTCTCCCCAGAGCCTTCTCTTCTCCAGGCTGAACAACCCCAACTCTCTCAGCCTGTCCTCATAGCAGAGGTGTTCCATCCCTCTGATCATTTTTGTGGCCCTCCTCTGGACCCGCTCCAACAGGTCCATGTCCTTCTTGTGCTGAGGACTCCAAAGCTGGATACAGTACTCCAGGTGGTGTTCCACCAGAGTGGAGCAGAGAGGGAGAATCACCTCCCTCGACCTGCTGGCCACACTCCTTTTGATGCAGCCCAGGATATGGTTGGCCTTCTTGGCTGCGAGTGTGCACTGCCAGCTCACGTTGAGCTCTTCAACATTGGAAAGAAGGTGGTTTTTTTTCCTGTTTCTTTCATCTCTGAGAGACTGTATAGAAACAATAACAGCTTTTTTTAGTTTTGCCATTGACTTCAGTGGAAGGAACATTGGGTCTTTTGACAGAGAATAGACTTTAAATCTTGCAAGCGACCATATCAACAATTACCTTTCCAAATGGAAAAATACAGCTTTTCTAATGTAACAGAAACAACCATGGATTGTAGGCTATGTTTTATTTCTTTGATTCCAGATATCAAACAAATTGAAGCTGACTTTAAGGACTCCATCCCCCTCGCTTGTACTTCAATTATAAAGGAGACGCTCTCCTCTGTTAAGCTCCTGTCAAATACTGTTTCTTTTTAAAAACAAAAAATTCAGGAAAAAGAGTTGATAGCCTACAAATACGTGGTCATCAAATTGATGAGGTGACTAATGCAAAAAGTATGTAAATATGTTCATCTGCTTTTTGATGTGGCTATAGATTGAAGGATAATTTATGTTGACCCGCTTTTCCCAATGCCTCGTATTTATAAAGATTATAAATAAATTGTGGCTGAGCATAGAATTAAATTAAGTGTTCAGATGTAGTGACTTCAAAATGTATTTATGGAATTAACTTCCTCTTTGATATACGTGTGCTGGTGTATTATGAACTGGTAGGCAGTTCACCTCCCTACACATTTGTCAGGCGATGACCTCCGATCTTGTAAGCTTATTTTCTTCACAAAATCTTCCTTCCTGATGGCTGCTATGAGACCATCCATATAAAGTCTTAAAAAGTTGCATCTAGATTTTCCTCTCTGTAAGGCCAGAGAAAAAAGCATAGATTTTTGGTAAGCTGAAGAGTCATTTTTTGGTGAAGCTAATGCTGGTTCTTGTTGGGTTGGCTTTTGTGAAGGGGGATGCTTTTCCCTTATAAACCAGCTTGATGACGGTAATATATTCAGCATAAACTCCCTTGATCTTTCTGGATGTTGCAGCAAAACCAGAACATGTACATGGTAGTAGATAGTTACGTGACTTTACATGCCATAGTATTTTGGGATACAGGTTACACAGGGGACAGGAACATGTCCCTGCATAGATCCACGAGCACTTCCCTCCAAACAGGGGACTGCCACTTGCTATTCTCTCACTTCAAGGAGAAAAAGGAGGAAAAGACAGGGTGACTTCCTCTGCCGTGGCTGCCACAGCCTTCTGCTTGATCTATCACAACTCACTAGATTTGATGTCCCAGTCACTCTGAACCTGGGAACATGATCATTTAAACTTTTCAAGAGAGATAATAGCAATGTAAATAAATTTTACAGTAACCCGTAATGCTTTTAATAGCATGAATGTTGATAGTGTTTTTCTACAAAGTGCAGAGGCGCTTTACAGCTATGCTATTAAAACAGGAAAAGTTGTAAAATATAGAAGCTGTAGAGGTAAAAAGGACCCTAATCCTGTGTGAATCTGTGAAGTGTAGGTCAGAGCCTTATTCATTATTGGCTTCTGGCTAAGTTTATAAACATATGTGTATGCATAAAATAGTTGTTGTTGCTTTTGTGGATGTGGGCTAGAATTTTAAAGCAAATATATTAATCATTAACGATCTCTCTGTACTGGAACTATTAAACAGACAGTAATTCATCATAAATGATTTCGTAAATCTCCACTGCAGAGTTTTAAAGAGGGCAATGGCCAGAAAGTTGAAGCAAAAGCAGAAGCTTGAATAACTGTTTGCGCGACATAACAGTTACAGAGCGTCTGCTCAGGCTCCGGTTCTGCGGTGCCCAGTTGTATATGTAACTTTATACAGCTTTTCTTCTTGGCTCTAGCTAAAGATGTATTTCTATGCTGGCACATGGCCACAGGGCGCTGCACGCCTTCCTGGGCGTACCATACAACAAACACTGCCCGTGCATAGATTCAGTGACAATCTTTCTCTGATCAATGCTGTGGAACACGGCTTGTGTCATTCCAATATTCTACACGTACGAGACGTTCGTCTCCTCTTCAAAGTCCTTAGTAAGAACTCCACAATTTCCAAACCTTTTCCTCTCAGCTTCTCCCTTTCCATTCCACACCTGATCTAGCAAGTCCTGTGTTAGGGCCTGAATATCTGAGTTAGCTGCCTGCACAAGATCTATCCGCAGAATTTTTAATACGTACCAAGATTTTGACTTGCTGTAGCAGAGCCTTGATGGGATATGCTGAGATATTGATAGGAAAGGGATAAATCTTGTTCAGGAAGGTCAGGCAAAAAAAGAAGTGTTACTTTGTGAGCTCCATCTTTACGCAGCTGCAATCTTTGGAAAAGGAAGGAGGGAGACAGGCAAAAAGAATTTAATAGATTCAAGAGATTAGAACCTTTCGGATCAGCTGGGGCTGCTGAACTTCGATCAAGGACAGTAAACAAATGGTCTGCAGAGATATTTGTGCCATTAGTCATCAAGTTTAACAAACTAGTAGAAGGTGGATTAGGTACCAGAAAACAGACAAAAACCAAATGCAGTGTCTGTCTTCAGAAATGGTGCAGCTCAGCCTCAACTCTATCTCAAAAAAAAAAAAGGAAATAAATAATTAAAATACATATAAGCAACTCTAACATAGCAAGGAAATACATAACTGCTAGCGTGGATTTACTGAGAACACATCCCATTGAATGAGTGCAATTCCTTTTTACAACAGAGCAGCATGTTTTGTGGACAGGCAAGATGCTGTAGGTGTTCGATGCTGTCAGAGCTTCGCTGAGGCCAGCCTGTTCTCATGGTGTTCTCAGGAGCCAGGCAGGGAAATGCTGGAGCTATGGTTGCTGGAGTGCAAGACAAGCTGTATTAATGCATTCCGAGTTGTTATCAATAGTTCACTTCAATAGGGGGGGCAACTTGTCTTCAAAGGCAGAGGTAGGAGTTATATTGGGTCACAAGCTAAGCAGTGAGTGACCGAGATCCCACTGTTGCAGAAAAGAAGTAGAGAAGTCAAGGCTTCGACATGCACAGCTTACAGTTATCTCTTGGAAGTACAAGTAACTCTTGTGCTGGTAAAAGGTTAGCTGAATATATAATGTTCAGTTTTGGGCACTGCACTTAAAGCAAGATACAGACCAGCAGCAGGAATGATCAGGGCCTCTCATAAAGACTGACTGAATGACACAAACTAAAAGTATTTTAGAGGATGGAGGAAGGGAAAGCTGATGGGCGATACCCAGCTTCTGAAAACTTTAAGGATCTTGTAGGAAAGGAGAGTCTAAGCTGCCTTAGGTATTCCAGGTGGTAGGACAAATTGTAACAAGTATAAACTGCAGCAAGAAAGATTCAGACCAGACATTAAAAAAACCCCACAAAGCCAACTACCACACTGCGAACTTTCTAATGATGCAGATAAAACATCATTGGAATAGATTTTCTGGGGCGGCTGTAAAATGTCATTAGAGATCTTTAAGGATTGAATTAGACAAACTTTTGTCAGACGCAACATAAGTGTATTTGAGCCTCCCTTAAGGCAAGGAGATGTACACGATGACCTTTCTGGGTCCATTCTTTCCCTATTTTCTCATGATTCTATTAATTACATTAGGAGATCATAGTGTACTAATGTCATTTTGCTCACATTTTGCTGGTAACAAATCTTCCAATTCATTGTACTACCCTGCGAGCTTCCATTGATATCTCTGTGCTAAAACATTTACAAAATGCAAAATGAATAAATAGTCTTTTAATGAAATGTATCCATGAAATGTAGGCCATTTCCTCTCAGAATTGAATTAAGCATTACAAGTGATCGATAACTAGATTTCTGTATCTACTGAAAAGCACTGCTGTAGAGTTATATAAATAGTCCAGAGTAAGAGAATCTGGCTGATGTTTTATCACTGTGATGCTCTGAAAACATCCGAAACCAGCTGGCTGTCTTAAAAGAGTTGTGACTGGATAGATTGATCCTGTCTTTCAGCTGCAGGTTACTGGGTCAAATTTAGCTTAACCCCAGAGTTATGAATAATGCCTACTACCACGTGCTATCAGAGACCTCTGCAAAAACCAATCAATCCTGTTCAGATTTCTGTGAATCGGGCGAGTATTTATTATCATCCCTTTTAGAGAGTAACAAAAGCACTGAGCAACTGCAAGAATTTAGGCACCTACTTCAGTATTTCAGCACACAAATTGCTTGACTTTAGATACCGTGAGCATTCTCCACTTTGACTTTTTTTTAATAGTCTTCCCCCGAATGGGATTAAAACACATAGTTTCAGGTATGCATTAAGTGACTGTGCTGCTCCTTGTGCTTTATACCCTTTATATACATAAAAATCCTTTCAGTCCGTAATTGCATGGCACTGTTCACAAGTGTCAATGCAATATCTGAACGCAAACATGCCTAAACAGGGAATGGAAGCGCGTGATTTTCTTCGGCTTGTCAACACTGGGCTAAGTCTGTCAGTCGGCACCGCTGTGGCATGAGGTTCAGCTTTCTGCTGCACAAACGGGTCTGTACTAATTGACATTTGAGTGGTCTGGTACATGTGCCCAGTGTTAGTACTCTACGCAGGAATGCATTGGTATTTGTCATAAACAATACGTCAAATAAATTGAATTTGACACTTCTGCAATAAAAAAAACCTTTTAATAAAGATCAAGCCACCTCTTCTAGTCTGGGGTAGACAATTGTGTATCATAAATGGAAATATTTTCTACTTCAAAGCTTCCCATTTAATCAGATGGAGCTTAAAAAAGTTACTCATTTGTTAAGTTAGTTGTGAGACAGAAATCTGTCTGCTATGAATGTGATGGGATTCTAATATCCAGCAATGTGACCAGCAGAGATAGGCTTTCCTCCTTTCTTTTTAGGTTATATATGCTTTTAGATTTTCAAATGCTTTTATTGCAGTATTGTCCAGATTTTAACATTTATGGAAAACTCACCGGCCTATTTTCAATCTTTAATTTTAGCGAGCTGTATGCTGCACTGTGTAAACTGGGTCTGTGGCATCTACTGTCATCTCTGTGTTTGTTTTCATATTCCATTTCTCACTGTCAAGATGGTTGCTTTTTGTGCTAACGGGACCCTGTTTCAGTTCTTCCACCTCCATAATACTGAGCCTTCATATCGCTCGTACTTTTTCCAAGTGGGGTGGGTGAGGTCAGAGTTGCTCGGGGAGGACCAATGAACGAAGGGTGTTGGGCACAAGGTGTTGTCTGTGTCCACTTCAGCTTTGTATAACCCTTGTATGTAATGACAGTGAACTGTTTAAAAACTCTGGACGTGATTGCATTCTTCCTTTAAAATAGCTTCTGATAACTTCATCCCCTTACTCCTCTCACTTGCCAGTGAACGGGGTAAGAGCTCTCCGAACCCTTTCCCATCCTGTCGAGAGCGCTCCAGACCGCTAAGTTTTCCAGACTTCTGTTCGTTGTTTCCGTCTGACCCACACAGTTGTCCTTTCAACTGTTTAATGGTGTATACTGATGTGTTTCGAGCTACCTGACTATTAACGACTGTCTATATTTTGCTACAGTGCTCCTCATTTTCATTTCTGTTTTGTCGCTGTTATAACTGGAAGCCTTAATTAACCACGTACTTCACATGTGTTACCTGTTACCAAGGCAATATTGTCTTTAAATCTGAGGAGGTGGATTTGCTTTCTTTTTATCCCAAGTGCTCTATTCTGATTTCAGATCTGCACCTGCTTAGCAACAAAAAGACACGTGTTCAAGGGGGTAGCTGTAACCTTGGCTTCAAAGTGCGGCTGAGTCCAGATATGATTGTCCTTAAAAAAACCCCACCCTCAACCTTTAAGCATTTAGCAGTAGCCCTATATGTTATAATGACATTAGACTCCAGTGGGGTCTATTTCTTTCTTTAAAAAACCTTCTTTACTTTGAATACAAAGCAGTAGGGTAGGCCTTCGCATGGAGTAATCAAATCAAATTGTTACGATTGGTGATTAATGGGGTGATATACGGGTACGTACTGCAATATGTACTGTGCTAGAAATACCCGCATTCCTGCTATGCTTTAGGTGGCTGAAACCTGCAACTTACTTCACTTGGTGGAGTGTAAAGGAAAGACAAACAAGCCTCTCCCCTCACCCCCCGATATTTATTTATTTATTTTTTAGTGCAGGAAGATTGTCCCTTCTCAGTTGCGTTGTGTCCATCTGCTCTTTGATGCCACCAGCTGCCAGGCATCCCAGCACAGGCACAGTTACACCAAGTAAGTTGCCCTCCACCTTACCTTATGCTGAAGAACTATTGTGGCTTCTCCAGTTTTCCACCTTGAGGTCTTTAACAACTCTTCTGTGCCGGAGAGAAATTCTGCACAGATGAAAAGCAGACTGTAGAAGGACATAATAATTATACTAGCAGAAAAATGTCAGCAGACTAATGTAGGTCCCCTATAGGGGTTTGAATCATCTTATGAAAAGTGAAGCCATTAAATAAAACAAAATGTTAGAGATTTTGTTGGGAGTGACAGAAGCAGCCAAATGTTCTTCCTGCTGTATCTCTGACATTCTGCAATTTTTGGCTGAGTAAGAACAGCAGGCTATCTTTTGCAGTTATCAGAGCTCAGATGTATATAAAGGTTTCTTAAGATTGTGAGATGGGGAGAAAAATGTGAACCTTGCCCTGGGAAAAGTACTCATCGGGTATTTTATTGTAAATTGTTTAAAAATAAAAATAAACTAATAAATGAAAAAAACCAAACACCAAAACCTGCATCCCAATCCTGGGAACAAATGAGTTCAGAGGCACCGCAGAAGCTTGTCAGGATCATCTGGTCTTTTGCCTTTGAATGCAGGCTCAATTACAACCCCAGAATTACAAGGCCAACCTATGCGGTTTTGTTAATGGAAAAAAAAAGAAAAAAAATCAAGTGCTAGAAAAATACCTAGTGAGGTGTGACCCCACATAATTCTTACAGAATTAATATTCAGGATTTGCATAAGTTTAAATAAATTTAGTGTTTATAACTACTTATTAATGAGTCTTTTGAAACACTCTAGGCATTACCCTTGTTCCACAGATGGGGAAATGGAGGCTCTGCTCACAGAATTTCTGTGAATAGGCTCTCATTATTCTAAGAGGAAAAGATATATTCTTTGACAAGTGTGCAAAGGGAAAAAAAATCTGCCTGTGAGTGGGAGTCCAGTTTTCTACCCTGTATCTCACTAAAAGACTGTAAGAAAGGATTCTTACATTATATCAACCACAAATGACATGAGAAATTTCTTTAAGTTACTTGTGAAGCCGGCACCCAGGAGACTCTTGTTCATGTAGAAGGTATTTTTAAATTTTAAAAGAAAAGTCGGAGTGTAACTTTTAAAGGGTTCTCACAGTTCCTTTTTAATCTGTCCCATCTCTACTGGGTCCAACGTTCTTATAGGTGAGTGTTTTCTGTCTAATTTTTTTCTTCCAAATGTAGTGTTAATTCACTGATAATCAAATTACAGTCTTTGATGCAGAGGTCTATACAGGGCAGCTGCTCCTTCACCCTGTGCCAGGTAGCACCAGCTCTCAAAGGGCTTTTTCCGGAGAACAGCAAAATACCTGAAGCACCACAGTAGCTTGAGGAGAAACTTCTGGTTGACATCCTTAAATGATGTTCGATATGGGCTTTTAAATCAAAGCTATTAATGGTGAAGGTGTAAAACCCCCCCAAGCACTAACAGCGTCAGGATATCTTGCAATACCCTCCACTCAACGCAGTAATAAGGAATTGTTTGTTAAGAGGGTCTGCTACTATAGGGCCAAGTGTTGTTACAGCTGAATATAGACTGTGACTGTTAGGGTGCAGTTAGAGAGAAGATGACAGAAGGTCATCAATATGAAGGATCGACATAAGGTGGGGGCAGTGCTGTCCCCCCACGGTGAAGGAAAGGCTTTCTTCTTTAGTCTATAAGCTTATGCATCCCAGAATAAGAGAAACCAGTGACCAAGTCCATGGAAAATACAGCATCCTTTCTTCCTGGAGACTTTCTCTGGACATTTGGTTGGCTTTGGGGATTGCTTTGTTTTAGTGTGGTTTATATCCTATTGGTAGAACCAGTAAGACTTGGGCAAAGAACACCAAGCTCTGTTCCGGTTTAGTTAACAGTACTTCGCAGTCTACAAGTCTCGTGTTTTCTCGTCTCTTATCTGCAGCATAAGGTTGTTTCTGCATTCTGAACTAATAGAGTTTAGAGCTGCAACATCTTTATTGGCAGTGACTAATGCCTGAGCCAGAAAGAGCACCATTTGGTTTGCAGATCCCGTAATCAGCCACAGTCTAATCTCAGCCATGCTTGTGTCATCCAGTATAATTCCACTCGAGCAAATGGCTTTACTCCGGGTATTACACCACGTAATTGAAATCAGGATCTGTCTCAAAGGACACAGTTCTGATATTAGAAAAAAACCAAACACACACATTTTTAACCTAAGCAAAAGATGTAACGTGGGTAACAGCTACAATGTACACTGGGCCCATCGTCACAGAGTATGACATTTGCAAGCAAAACCTTGAAGCGTTGTGACAGACCTGAAACTGCAATTCTTGCAATGAGGCAAAACTTGAAAGCCAACAGCTCGGAGTGACCTTCCTTTCTTTTTGGAAGAAGTTTTAAATGACATTAAGACCTTGTGGTTTTGGTTGTCTGCTCAGAGACAGGACAGCCTCAAGTATCTTCCAGTTCCCATAGAATTAAGTGACAATAATATGCATGGTGCTGAAATGCACGGTGATGCGCAGTATAAAATGCACGGCCTTAGTCGGACCCGCTGCACGAGCAGCTCAGCGACGCAGAAGTAGACCGAAACAGATTTTCTTATGCATGGACTGAAAGGTGTTCCAATTACAAACTACATTTAGCAGCTAAATAAGAAGTGCCTACGTCATATACTGCAGCTAGATATATTCCTGAAGCACTTTAAACTAAAAAGCCTTTACGATTCTAAACAACCCATATGTCTGTCAAAGCTGTCATTGTGCTGCAGCAAGTAAAGGAAACAAAACTTAATTTGTAATGAAGCTTCCCCCAGCTGAAAGCACAAGTCTTCCCCGTTCCCATTTAAGCCTCTGTTCACAATTGCAGCGCTCTCTCCCAGTCTCCTTATAAAATGCTTTGCATTTCCTTTTGAATCACGTCAAGTTAATTTTATGGCAAACAATCTCTGTTTTCTGAAACACACAAAAGAAATATAATTATTGCTGGGTGAAGGGGAGTTGGAAGAAAACTGAACACGATGCTGCTAATTGTTTTTAGGCACTGGTGCTGGGAAGATTCTAGCTACCTAAGCAAAAAATATCTTTAAAATGTCATTAATTATAAATATGAACCTCTGTAGTATAATTCCAAGATCAGAAGAAGAAAGCAACACCCTAATACCAAAAATGAAAAAATAAACAAAGAAATTACTCAGCAGATGACCTTTTCTGTAAATAAGCCACTCTCTGGTTCGCTGGTTGCCCCTCTACTCTACTCTGGTGAGCCACCCCACCTGGAAAACTGCATCCAGCTCTGGGACCCTGAGCACAAGAAGGACATGGACCTGTTGGAGCGAGTCCAGAGGAGGGCCATGAAGATGGTGAGAGGGCTGGAGCACCTCTGCTTTGAAGACAGGCTGAGAGTTGGGGGTGTTCAGCCTGGAGAAGAAGAGAAGGCTCCAGGGAGACCTTAGAGCCCCTTCCAGTAGATACAGGGAGCTTATAAGAAAGATGGGGAGGGACTTTTTATCAGGGACTGTAGTGATAGGATGAGGGGTAATGGTTTTAAACTGAAAGAGGGTAAATTTAGATTAGATATCAGGAAGAAATTCTCTATTCTGAGAGTGGTGAGCCCCTGGCCCAGGTCGCCCTGGGGAGTTGTGGCTGCCCCATCCCTGGAGGTGTTCAAGGTCAGGTTGGATAGGGCTTGGAGCAACCTGGGCTGGTGGGAGGCGTCCCTGCCCATGGCAGGGGGGTAGAATGAGATGATCTTTAAGGTCCCTTCCAACTCTAACCATTCTATGATTCGATGGTACATAACTGAAGAAATGTTCCCTTACTTTAATTTTCATATTTGTTGAAGTGACAAGGTGAGATTTTAGGATGTTTAGCTTTGACCTCATTCTGCTCCTACTGCGGTCAGTGGGAGTTTTGTCATAGGCACAATCTGTTGTAGCCAAAACAACACGTTGGCAATCCTTGCCCAAAGGTGCGGTCCTCATGTCGGTGTGCCATGCTGCTTCCTGTGAGTCACTCTGTTCCACAAAGCTCAGCTGCACCTATCTGTACAGAGACAACACGTGTCTCAGAACTGACTGAAATATCTACGGTGCTTCCTTTTCTCGTGTAGGCTAAGTGTTTTCGAACTTGTTTGTTTTGGTGCTTTTAAAGTACAATTGTTTTCAATTACTTTTGATATAAGTGGCACTACAGGCAAGCGAGGCTGGCAAGATCTGGTCCTCATTGCAAACATTTCACAGTTGTAATCATCTAAATTGCCTTGTGAAATTGTTCATTAGATAAAAATTAATAAATCCTATAAATGAAATCCAACGCACCGTTAGGCTGTTGACATTAAATCTGGCATAAAAACATAGTTGTAAATGAAGTCATTTATATACACATTGATTTGGGGCCAAATCTTGAGGTCCTTGAACAATTTTTAAACCAGTGTTTACTCTGGCAAGTCTATTGAATGGGAGTGAAAACAGTGGCCAAAGTTAGAGCTCTGCGAGCTATTTGGGAAGATTTAATCTTTTTATGCCAATCTCCCACCCGTTGCATGCAGCATGTGGGGAGGGAGTTCAGGGTCCTGAGGATAAAAGACCTCTCCATTTCCCTGTTTCTGACCACACAAAGAAATTAATGTGTAAAATAGTACCATTACAGTGACTTCTGTACAGAGGCGTGTGTCTGGGGCCTTGGAGTCTTGGTAGACGGGAGGGTGTTCTTCCCATTGAATATTGCCAGTTTTTAATGTAAATATACTTACTAATGTTGTAACAGACCCTAGAGATGCCTCAAGTTGTAGTTTGGTGAAAAAGATAGTGAACTGAACTAAAGGCATATATTAAACTGGAATAGTAATGAGAAGAAAATTATTTTTTCACTCGTTACAGGGTGAAACCAAAATAACACTTTTCAGATCAGTGGAGTTACTTCACAATTGTATCAACATCTCCGAAAACTGAGCTGAGCCTCAAGTTTTGGGGTTTTGTAGTCTCTTCAGAAAAAAAAATGGTTAGAGTTGTCTTGGATGAATTAAAAAAAGGTTAGAAAATGAGTGATTCTGTAAACACAATTTTAGTCTATCGACAGATGGGAGAAACGGAGAACAGGTTGTAAAAGTATAAGCTAAAGCATTATTAATATTGTACTGTTACTGAGCCAACTTGTAGAGGAACTGAAAAAACATCCTATTGGTTAAGTAATCACTACACATATGCTTTTGGAGATTAATACTTTGAATTTTCAAAGCTTTTATACGTGTCAGTTCTGCTAAAAGGATGAAACTGCAAAAATGCACTGGTAGCAAGTTTAAAGCATTAATAGCAATGTCAGATACACTTTAAGGATAATCACAACTCCTTTACATCCAGTAGACCCAGTAGTCTCAGATATGGAAATAAGACTTTTGACAACTAAAAATGTTTGAGAAAGGGGGAAAAGGCCAAAGAATGCTGTATAAGATTTCAAACCTGGGTAGCTATTTCATGCCTTGGTTTTGAGTCCCAGTTTCTGTGCTATATGTACGCCATACTGGTGGTCTTTAAAAGTGATTGCATAGTCACTGTGGCTTCCTCCCTTTCTTATGATGGTAACTGAATTTTTAGAGAGTTTCTTTTTTAAAGTAATAACGCTGCTTTATTCCGTGAGAGTATTAAGACATTTAAAGCATTGGGAATAGATGTAACTTAGAGTCCTCAAACCTACCCACCTGGAAATCATGCCAGCTCATATTGGGGGTACTAGTGTTGACTGAGATTTACTTACATCTGCATGGTTTAAATATGTATTTAATGCTAGATAGAGTTTGGCTGTGTGACAAGAAATGCAAACAGGAGACAAAGCCTTCTATCCATGAGCTCTTGTATAGTGTTGGAACATCTTTATTCCATATGATGTTCACTGACGAGCAGCTCAACTTGTTAATCATTAGTGAAGAAGGGGAAAAAATTTAGCTAGTGGCTTGTTTCGGCTTTAATGTATGTGATTTAAAACTGGGATGCAAAAGAAGATTTATTTTGAGTGAGATCAAATTTGGCCTTGATTTGAGTTTTAAGTTGGTTTATTAACTGAGTCCTTTGTGAAAACCAGACAGGTAAATCACCAACATGTCACAGGATCACGCCCCATACTTGAACACTCGTGGTGGCAAGCTGTGCTTGTGGAGATGTGTGAAATGAGAATATATTTAACTGTATCACTAAATCGAAACATACGTAAATATATCAATAAAAATCTAGGGTCTTATTCTGATGTTTTGATCAATGATGATTGACTGGCACTACTCATAAAGCTCTGTCTGGTGTAAGAGATGTTGCCCGTGATCGTGGTGGAAACTGGGTCAAAACTAGGAGTTTTTCAAAATCCCACAAAGTGTCTATTTGCCTTCCTGGCAAAATACTCATCTTTGAGGTCTGTTTCTGGGTACCGGGTTTCAACGCCTGAAACCTGCAATGGGTGACTTCAGGTTTCTGATTACACAGGAGACAAATCAGGTCCCCAAGAANTTTTTCTAAACTGTATTTACTATTTTATAAGGAAATTTAACTTTGTGACACAGCTGACCTATGGACAACGTTGTTGTTTAATATTATGGGTTGCATAAGCCTAAAGAGGAGACACATATATCATGTGTGAATGTGTCATCTTTGAATCCTAATACTAACATGGGAAATAAAAGCAGTTGCTAGATCACCGAAGTAAGGTGAAAAAGACAAATCACCTCAGGGTGCCCCAGGATCCCAGCACTAGAATATTTGTGTTTTCTTTATTTTAATGTTTTCATTTATTCTTTTCCTGGTAGTCAGTAAGGGCCCCTTCACAACTAAAGAAGGAAGAAAATATCCTCACACTGTTAGAACAGCATTAAATGCGGGAATGCCTTCTCACAGTATGTCCTATGTATTCCATTATATTTGTAGAACATCTTTATAACAATGCTTCAATGACTATTTGAGGTTCCCTGTAAGCTTGCTTAAGATGTTAATTTAACTCTTGATAACATCTGCTTTGATTATTAAACGTAATCTCAGAATGGATTAAAATATCTCAAATAAGCTTTTAAATTTTCCTCACTAGTAGTATATAATTTTCCGTGAAATTTTAACACCTTAATATTTCAACCATGCTATTACTCTGAACTGATTTTTGATTCTGTTCAAGAAAAAAACACAGTATGTCTTTGGAACGACACCTGCTTCTACCAGAGCCATTACAAGAGTTCTCCTAGGCATTGGCGTAGGCTGTTCAAGAAGGTGAAATAAATGTTTATAGTGGAAAGAAAGAAAGGGAAAATGGAAATTGAAGTTTAAGTGTAAGCACTTCAAGAAATTGTTGGCCATTGTTTTTGAGATAAAGATATCCCTCACTTTTTCATGATGTCAGGAAGTCTCCAGCTGCCCAGCACCTTTGAAAATCAAGTCACTTATATAAAGTTTGAGCTCTAAAGTTGACTCCCTTTTATATATTTGCCAATAACTTATTACTGATACTTCATAAGCATAATTATATTTATCTTATTAATGTAACTCCTCCAGCTATGAAACTTTAAGCTATGATCATAGAGTGAATAAGTGACTAAGCCAGAAACAAAGCATAAAGGTCTTATCAGCCTCAAAACTCCTGGGCATCTGTGTTTCGCTTTTTGTCTAAAGACTGTGCATGAGGGTGTGAATTTGGGAGCTAAGCAAGCTGACAATTTCTCTTCAAAGTCATCCTTGCTGCAATTCATTTTCAGCCTTTTCAGTCTCCCTTGGACAGTTACGAAAGACAGCTTTATTATGCAGCTCTCTTTCCCCTATTTTTGTACATATCACTTTCTGTTTGTCATGTTTAGGGCACCTTCATTTCCTCTGTCTCACAGAAGCAGGGATGATTACGTTAAGTGTGGTAGGTTCCTCTCTTTACTTTTGGGCAGTAAAACATGGAATTATTTTCCATTATTCTTCATAAATTTTAGTGGGGTTTTTTTTTCTGGATGAGTGTTAATGTGGCAAGACCCCCATGGTAACACAGAGCTACAATTACAAGCTGGGGAAGGCTAAACTTGCGTTAATAAAATGACTTTAAATTGTCCTTGTGAGATGTATTAGCTACTAGCTGCATTACAGCATCTTCCCTTCTATATAAATCCCTCGGAAAAGATGTAGGAGCTGGAAGGGACTGGAAGATATCTTCAATCCTGTTTAATCACCACAAGTAAAGGGAAGGTATTAGAAATACCCCTGAGGCTAATCCTGACAAATCACCCTCATTCTGAAAGGTAGAACTGATATGTGCAACCGTGTTACATTCGAGCTTCCACCCATAGGAAAACCTTGAGTGAGTCTGAAGGCATCAGCCTTACACCTAGACTTTGTGAACTTGATCATCTGGATGCCCAGTTTAAAGCTCTTAAGGTATTCAGATATTGCAGTGGTGAGGATTATGTGGATAACTTCCTGGCTAGAAGGTTAAATCTGCTTCTCAGGATGGGAATACCAAATTAATGATCACTTCAAAAATGTAGATGACTTACCTTCCAGACGTGCAGAGCTCTCCCCTACATCTGTCTTCCTATTCCCAACATGTCTGCTCCGGCGCAGAGCCTCTCTTGCTGCCAGGAGTGCTTTCTCCAGTGGGACTGAAGGTGAAGGGCTGATCTCCCATTTTCCAAAGCTGAAACAACCGTGTGGATTTCCAGCTGAAAATCACATACTGCAGAAGGCACCATGCTGTATAGAACAGCTGCTCCCCAGCTCTGTCCTTCCTCTCCGTAGGTCCCCTTTCCTCAAAATGGCCACCGCTTGAACCGAGCGATGTACGAGTATGCGTTGCGCGTATGTTGGTTTGGTACCAGCAGTACGTGAGGTGCACATGTGGGGAAGGTGCTGCCTTTCCCAGAGACCCTCGTAGGCGTAGTAGAGATGCTGCACCTGCCAATCCATGTTTGGGGCACTGGCTTGTTCCGCTCCACCCAGTGCCACATAGCAGATGGGAGCATCTGCCTTTGCTTCTGTAGCCATTGGAACAGCGCTTAAAGATGAGATTGCATATTCCAAAGTCACACACGTTGCTCCAGAGGATAAATCAAGGTTCTGTATGATTTGAAAACTGAAACAAACACAATAGCTGCGTGCACTGAACTTCTCCGTTTTGGGAGAAGCATTCTGGGTTGGAACCCTGTTAGTCACACTGACTTGAGGACTTTAAAAAGGCATCACATTTCACACACAGGTGCTGTCTTTGGAATCTCTACAGGATTTCCAGATTGCTCTGCATCCAACACTGTCATTAAGGAAAACTGTTCTTCCACTTGTACCAATTTCTCAGGAGTGGTGTTTTGCTTTTACTGTAAACACGTCTGTCTGATAGAAGAATTGTGAAGAATCTGTCCTGGGCTCAGCCTTACACTAATCCCCGATTTATTTTTTTTCTTCTTTTGTCTGAGAAAAAGGTGTTGAAAGAGTTTAACGCCCTTCACCTTCAGTCCTACAATAAACAGTCAAAATTCAACCAGAAGACACCCAGTTGCTGGGATGGGATTTTGATTTCCTCACTGGAAAATAGTCTGTGAAACAGCCCTTTACAAAGGACATATTTTCCAGTTGAGGAAGCCCTAAAGAGTTTATTCCCAGCCTCTCTGTTATCTTCCCACCCTTCCACTTTGCCTAGGAAGACCTCACTGCACCCTTTGCCTCCTCATCTCCTTGTCTCTGCCTTCTCTGTACCCATGTTTAAGATCCACTTTGTATCTCATACTTCCCCTTGAAGTTCTTCCACATCCATCTGCTTGCACATCCCTGATCACCTCTCCCAAGCACCATATGGGGGATAAAACAAGTTATAAGTCCCATTACCGGCACAGGGACACATATGATCACCCATATGTGAGCCAGGAGGTCTGTTTTCTTGGTCTTTTTCTGCCCTCGTTGGATGGACCCATGTTTTGTCTTTTCTACTCAAATGCCATTTTCCATTTCCCAATTTGTCAAAAGAGAACAACAACCAAACAAACCTGCTTTTCATTTTTTTAAATATGTAAATGATGCGACTATAAAACACTAGTAGTTAAGAGAGTTGCGGATTCATTATTATGTTTTCCCTCACTAGTCGAACTGTAAGCTGGTAAGGACTCACAGGAGAGACTTGTTATGGTGGAGTAAAATGGGGGCTTGCTCTGGTAACCTGGTAATCTACTGACACAAGTTGTTCCCATGGAATATTTTATTTAAAAAGAAAAGTCATAGAATCACTTCCCTAGAAAAGGTCTGGAAAACAAGACTGAACAGTTCTGCTTTAGCTTTTATTATGGCTTCTGCGTAATTTGCTACCTCTCCAGCCCTTGGTGCCTCTGTTTACATCTGTGTACCATATATTGATGTTTGCCTAATGAAATGCTGCTCTGGAAGATTTATGGGTGTACATTAATAGAATAATTAAAGGTCTTTGAAAGTCTCAGATGAAACGTGTACCAGGTCAGGGCAAAAGAGAGGGGCAAAGCGAGGGAGGGGAGGTGATGTGTCTGCACCTATGGCCTCTTGAGCTGACCTGACCTGCTGCGGGGTGGTGTGGGAAATGCAGCCCTGCTGGGAAGAGGTGCCTGGGGCGTGTTTTTGTACCCATGGACATTCTCTGGGCTTTCACCCACCGAGGGAGCAGCCGCACTCCCTTTCCTCACCCAACCTTCTTGCAACTGGGCTGCCCTGGCAAACTGGGGAGAGGGGAGCTTGGGAAGATTGAGAGGCGGAGGAGCCCACCCGCGGCGTGGGGACCCAGATCCCGCCTTGTGCGTGACGGGGTGGGGGGGACACAGGGAGAGGAGGAACACCCCAACCCTCCCCGCAACCCTTAAAGCCCCCGGAGGGCGGGCGGGGGGGGGGGACCGGGGCAAACTTTCGGCGGCAGCGGGTTGGGGCTGCGGCGGCTCCAGCATCCCCGGCTGGGCTGAGCGTCACCTCTGACGTACGCGCCCGGGCTCCGTGTGGGGGTGGGCACGGGTGGGTGGGTGGTGGGTTGTGGGTGGGTGGGTGTGCGTTCGCGGGGCGCTGCCGGCGGCTCTCCGCCCGCGGGTGGGTGCGCTGGCAGCCCGGCTCCCCCGCAGCGGCGGGGCGGGAGGCGGCCGCGGGCTCCGCCGGCGGATGGATGGCTGGGAAAGATCCCGCCATCCCATTTGTGCTCCCTTCAGACGTCTTTCCTCTCTGCTTTTCTTCCTTTTTTTTTTTTTTTTTTTTTTTACCTTCCTTCAAAATCTCCTTGGGAATTTTGTTTTTTACAGCTTTTTTTTTTTTTTCTTCTCTTCCTTCTCTCTCTCTCTCCTTCCTGCTGAGGATACGTTTTGCTTGCCAAGTTTGTAGTGACACCTCTCAGATTCCCCCACTCCCTGTTTTTTGGATCTATTACAGTGCCCGTTTGTATATAGACATACCTTATTTTTTTCTTTTCTTTTTGCCTCTCTTTTTTTTTCGAGAAAATTGGAATTCTTTGGGAAGCTAATGGATACTGAGGAGGACGATCCTAAAAATCTCCTTTTGAATCTGTAAAAGAGGCGTACGAAGAAATTCTTAAATTCAGCCATCAATTTAGCTTCATATTAAGCACCTCGAAGTATTTATGATTGCAGAGCAGGTGCGAGCGAGGATTAGTAATAAGGTAAGGGAGCTATTTCCATCTTTGAGGCAGCAGCGTTCGCTCAGGGTTATCAGCAGCTTCTCCTTTTTCATAGAATCTGGGTTGATTTATTTGCATTTTCGGTGCTGTTCTCCCGTCCTTGCGAGTCTTTTCTAATACGCCTGCTTGCTTTTCAGCGCTTAAAATACACATTCCTTCTCCCTGCCTGCTCTGTATTTGGGAGTTTCTTTGCCGTGCACATGTTTTCGCTCTGATTTGGTAACTGTTTAAAACCACCAATCCTCTGTTTAAAAATGATTTCTTATCTCGCACTTTCTCCACCCAGCAGGATTCCTGAAAAGCCCCATAGAAAACTGCAACACAAAAGCTTTTTTTTTATTATTTGCATTTAAAAAGGAGAGCGGAGTAGTTTTCCCCTGGGGGAATTTTAACTGGGCAGAGGGGGGGTGGTGTAGCAATCAGGTTCTCCCTCTAAAAGCAAATTAATTCCCCTCCCTTCCTCCCCACCCCCCCGCCAGCGGTTCCCCGGCGTTGAAGCTGATTTCTGGGCCGTAGCGGGGGGACGGAGGGGGTCCCCTCCTTCTTTCCCTCCCAAAGTTTCTCTCTGTATGTGTGTACCCCCCCTCCCCCGGGACCCTTTGGCGGGGGGGTGGGGGGGAAGGTGAGCCGAGCTCCGGCCGCCCCCGCCGGGGGGGTTGGGGGAGAACCTGCGCTGAATTTCAAACGCTTCTGGGGGCTGTGGCATGAGGGGGGGGGGACACAGTAATTCCTGCTGGGTGGCTGGAGAGAAGGGAAGGAGGGAAAGGGATACCCCTTGCTTCCTTCTGGGATGGTGCAGGCTCTTGCTCTCCATCAGCAATGCTTTACTAATTTTTGTTTTATCAGCTCCATTTAGGGATATAAATGGCACGAGCAAGGATATCAATTACCAGCTAACTGTGGCGAGAGTCCGTGCTTTATGGGATTTAATGATTTCTCTTGTTTTGAAAAAGCTCTTGTGACGCTCACAATAAAGAACTCCATAAATCATCTGAATGAATTGTGTTCCAGTAAAGGCAATTTTTAGTCTTTTGCTGCGTATCTCCTCGTCCTGATAATTAATTGCACTAACAGTTGTGAACATGTTTGTGGTAATAGAGGTGCCATTACTAAAAAGTGGCTTTCTTGATACGGGTCCCATGTTTACGGAACTCCTACAGCGTACCTTAGCTGTAGACGACTGCTGTCCTCTCGAAATATAGGGAGCGATCAGATCCCTGTGAAGCCAGTGTCGCGCGTGAACGTATACCTGTTTGGTGAAGTGACACACTCCCCGGCACTGAAAAGCATGAAAGCCCATTTAACGGGCTGCTTCCCTGACTTAGGTTGAACGCAGGAGGTAATCATCACTTAGGCCCTCTGATTACATATTTTGATTAAAAGACGAACCTAACGGGGTTGTTTTCTTTCTTTCCTTTTTTTTTTTTTTATGATCTTGATGATTCTATCATTAGCTTTTTAAATCCTTTTAAAAATAAGCAGGAGCTGTGGAGTTCAATCCTTCAGCAGAATATAGCAGTGTTCCTGCAGTGCTGTGAGGAAAGCTCCTCTTTCATGTTATCCTTTTCTGTTGCTTTATTTCCACCTTCTTCTGTATTCATGACTGTATTTTTTGATCCATTATTTACAGTCAGGATGTACTGAAAAGGCTGGAATAAAATAATGCTGTTCTTCTTATGGAGGGAAGCATGCTATGAGGAAAGGAGTCAAGTTTGACTGTTTTAAGAGAATTGTTAAGCCACAGGGCTTACATTCACTCGAGTTTTCTTTCCACTGCCTTTGACAATCTTTAACGTGATCTGCAACTGGTGATGCACCGTACATCTTTGTGTACATATATCATCTGCGTAGCTCACTATGTGTTCAGTTGAAGCTCCATTTAATGCTGCCAATAAATATTTCACTGTGCAAAAACTTTAATCAGCAATTGAAGAGGTGCAGGTTCAGTTCACCATGCGATTAATTTGGCCAATAGTTGCCGAACATAGTACAATTACATAGGTGTGCTGAATCCCTCAAAAATTGTTACCACTTTTTTTTTTTTAAGTACTCGCATACAAAATCTAGTAAGATTGAACTCCTTGTGGCCGGTGAGTAGGCATTTGAGTAAGGTTAATGGAACCCAAATCTAAGAAGTTATTTGCTGAAATGTATGTAGATTTTAGTGCTTTCTCTGAGGCCCTCTGAATAGAGTGGTTTATTAGCATGAAATATCTCAGAGATGCTGAGTTCAATGCTACTATCCTTATTCAAGCAAAAATTTCCACAGACTTCATGAATCTATACATAAAGATGTTTTCAGTGAGAATTTCTGACTGTGCAGTCAGAAAATCTAGATGGTAACTTTGATGCCAATATTATTTATTTAAAGTTAATTTGTCAGTGTTAGAAAGTTTACTGTTTATCTCCATAAACTGTAAAGGGTTGAGGAGTGTTTCCTGTTGTGTCATTCCCGCTTTGCCACTGTCATTCCCGCTTTGCCAAAGAACAGATAGTCAATGAGCACAGACTTGGATTTGAGTTTTTAAAATGTCTTTCCTCTGAACATCAAGAACATTTAGAAAACTGAATTGGTGACTCACTGGAAGGGTTGGCTATGTCCCTTTTTACTACTCATTATCTTTTATATCGTGTATGCATTTGAGCATAATCTAGTTCTTGAATTGACAGGTCATTGCTTGAATATTTTTTTTGTTTATTTATTTGTTTATTATATTTGAACATGGCTGTCCCCATATGCTATAATAATGATAATTCCTTAAGCGACAGTGAGTTGCAAGCAAATGCTCGAGTTCATAAGTCAACATAGTGATTCATGACTAGATAGAGAATGTTGCTGATTGAGGTTTATGAAAAATCAAATCTCCAACCGTGATTTCTGGTAGAGGTACGATACATTTCCTATTTAGTTCTTGTTAAATTAGCTTTGGGAGTTTTGAGGGGTTTTGGGTTTTGTTTTTTTCAAATGGCAAACAGTAGTACAGGACTCTAGTATTTTAATCCACAGGATGACAGTCTATAATTTTGCAATGGAAAACCAGAGATACAGTCTTCCAGACACCAAAGAAATTAATTTATTGTTTCCAAGTCCATACAGTTACTAATACTACTGTTTGATCCCATTTCAACTTTTACTTAAAAATC
This sequence comes from Anarhynchus alexandrinus, assembly GCA_008711295.1. Taxonomy (NCBI): domain Eukaryota; kingdom Metazoa; phylum Chordata; class Aves; order Charadriiformes; family Charadriidae; genus Anarhynchus; species Anarhynchus alexandrinus. The sequence goes on along the minus strand of VUYV01000072.1, from coordinate 3,334,163 downwards.
TCATCGTGCTCTTCAGTAGTGAGCAGCTGTCGACAGTGTTTTCTCAGTGGTGCCCAGTGATAGGACAAGAGGTAACGGGCACAAACTTGAACATAGGAAGTTCCATCTAAACATGAGGAGGAACTTCTTTCCTGTGCGGGTGGCAGCGCACTGGCACAGGCTGCCCAGAGAGGTGGGGGAGTCTCCCACTCTGGAGACATTCCAAACCCACCTGGACGCCGTCCTGTGCAACTGCTGGAGGTGCCCCTGCTCTGGCAGGGGGGTTGGACTGGGGGAGCTCCAGAGGTCCCTTCCAACCCTGACCAGTCTGTGATCCTGTGATTCTGTGATATCCTACTTTTTACTGATGGGAAAAGTACCTGAAGCAGGTGACTAATCTGCGATTGTGCAGCGATTCGGTAGTGAGTGTAGATAGCAGACCTGTGGCTTTTGTTGCTCAGTTCCAGGCTGTAGCCACTAGATGGGTATGAAACTTCTGCAAGAGTTGCAAATGTTTCTGAGGAAGAAAGTAAGTCAATACTTAAAGAAACAAAATGTTTGATACCTGGCAGAAATAAATTTAATTGAAAGAAATAGAGGTGTGAATAACAACCTTTACCTACTTTTGATAGTGGCTTCTTACAAATTCTGTTAAATGGTATAGGATGTCAAATGTACTACTCATTTATTGCCTGGGAAGTTGCTGGGGCCATCAGTCTGGTCTTAGCAAGAGACCTCCAGGTGATAAGGCCTCCACTATACGGAGCAGCAGGACCTGCCCACTGTCAGACCCCCTCAAGCCAGGTGTCCTGCTGGCTCCGAGAGCCACGCTGTGATGTGCACCTCCATCTCCCCCCAGGACGCAAGAGCAGGAGGTTCAGAGCACCCAAGTGCAACAAGGGGCCAAGTTCTGTTATTTTTACACTCTTACAGTCTCATCACAGTCAGCAGGATGAGCTCAATAAAGTATGCTGAAGTTGTCACCATTAAAAACTTATTCATATTTGTTTAGAAATGCCAGAACCAATGAAAGCTGCTTTCCCAAAGATTTCTGTCTTACAGAGTGAAACTCTTCCTCAGTTGAAACACTGGTGAGACCTCTTTCTCTCACTCATGTTTCTTGTACCTGGTAATGTATTGCAGCTTTTCTTTTTGTTTTCTGTTGAGGTTGAGAGAAGTTTTCAGAGTCTTTCAGTTTGTCATGTCTATTTTCTCACTCATTTTCAACGAATTTGCCTGTTCCAAAGATAGGTTGGGCTGGAACGGCCAACTGATTAACAAATTGGTGTCAGTGCACACAAAGTACGTTTGTGTAGATCTGGCTGCTTTAGAGGACCAGACTAAAAGTGTGCAGCCTCGTACAGGTCGTGTATTTCCTCGTGTAGCAACCTGGTAAACTAGATGTCTCACTCATTTCATAGCTTTGCAGTGCACAGGGTAAGAGCTTACCGTTGCTGACAACTAGTGAGATTTCTCCTTGGCACCATGTATTGGTGGTCCAAGCTTCAAAAGCTGAACATCTGTCTGTGGAGGTCCACGGGGCAGAGAGGAGTAATTGTCAGAAATCTGCTGCGTATCCAGATGGTTAAGACTATGGTTTTGTCGTAAATAGGATTAAGATTTCACAAGAGACCAGGTTTTAGTTATGGAAATGATCATATTGTTGTGATACCAGATGTTAGGTTGGTTTCTGCAACTTTCTAGGAAATGGGAATACCTGTGCATGAGTCTTGTGTGCTGGAGAACTTTTTGCAAAGCCAGAAAAAAAAATAATGATTTGAAGCCTTTTTTTGATTCTAATCATGTATCTACCTCAAGGTATATTTCTAAAATGAAAATTTGGTGTAGCTTTATCAATGTGAAGACTTTGGAACAAATCCTTGACCCATGCCCTTTTTTCCCCAGCAGAGAAAAAAGCACTGTGCTTCAGGAGAGGGACTGTGTTTTGGGGGAAGTTTTCAGATCCCTTTTCTCTGTGGAGGAAGAGTCTGGACGAGGCACTTGCACAGTAGGAAAAGGAGCATGGGAAAGATGAGGGGACTGAAAGTAGGAAGAAAGAAGCTAGAAAGAAGACGTGTATCAGAAAAGATGACATATTGAATTTAGTGATGATAAATTGCTGCTAATTGAGCATAATAAATGCCAAGCTGCATTGCAAACAGAAGCAGCCATGTTCAATCCTGAAATGCCTCTGTGAAAATGCAGTCTGAAGTCCACCTGAGTTTGTCCATTTCAGTGGAGTTGCACCAGTTTAAAACAGTTTTAAAGCAGTGGAGAACTGGGATTCTACTTTCTAGTTGTCTTCAGCATTGTTGATGAGCTGAGAACACAGGACTTCTTAATGTGAGTTTATATTATGCAAGGAGAAAGTAGAAGGAATTGATCAGCTATATTGTTAATAAGCTTACTAACTTTCATATACAATGAGAGGACTAACTTCATGTACTACAAAGAGGGGGGAAACACTGGGAAATAAAGCGTTTCTATTTGTGCATTTCAGTAAAATAATATAAACCCAACTATAAGATGTTTTCCAGAGCCTCGGTAACAGAGCTGCAATTAGCATAAAATTTCCAAGGACTGGGATAAGTAAATACCAGATGTGCTTATTTATTTATTTAGGATTTGATCTGTTTCCCATTGAGGGGAACTTTATTATTCAGAGGAAGGAAAAGGGGGAGGGTGTATTGTTCCTCTGAAGTGGATGGGAGACTTTCCATCCCAGTTGTCAGAAAACAGGTCAGAGGTTCTGAATTTTGAAATAGAAGTTTGAAGTAGAAATTTTAATGTTCGTATACTTATTTGCCAACACTCAATATGGTGAAAGTTCATTTTAAGAAAGCAGGAATATACTTACAGGTATTTCTTTTTCACTCCTGCCTTTTATTTTGTTCAACAGTTATTCAGAATTGGCTTATCTATTATTTTCAATAAAGCATCACCTCCAGCTGAGATATATCTGACTTTATTAAAAAAAAAACAAACAAACAAACTCCAGAACTGAGAAAAATTGGGACTGGCTCCAATTAAGCATATCTGTAGGACAATTAAAATTAAAAGCAGATGAAGTTTTACTGAAAGACATAGCCAGGTAGTGATTTATATTGCAGTAAAATGAAAATTAGATGTTATAAAGTTATAGATGAGCTGAGTGCTGAGGTTTTATTAATTGTTCGTATTCCTTGGGCAACCAGAAGGTCCAGCCAAAATCATCACCTGCTCGTGCAAGGCGCTGTGCAAATAAATAATAAATACATTTTGTGTCCCAAGGAATTTAGGCTTCACTCTACTTTGAGTTCTTATCGCATGATTTACCACAGTTGCACTGTGTTCATGTGGCCACAACATGTGGAAGTACCATAAATTGTGGAAGAACTAAAATACAATGTGAAAGTGGAGTGGTCAGAAAAATAAATTCATTGTGCTCAGTGAAATAGACATTTGGAGGTACTTTTTAAAAGAAGATCATCAATCCATTTGAGAACTTTTCTCCTCTCTGGTAGACTCAGTTAAAAAATATGCACACATACATAGGATATATACACATGCACTATGCTATAGGATAGTGCAAATACACAAAATATATTATGTGTGGTCTGATTCAGACTTCAGTGTAAATACATAGAGATTGCAGCAATGGTATTGGAGTTAATATGTGAAACAAATGTATATGCAGCTAGTATACATGAAGAAATAGCGTTTCTTTTAATCAGACAATGGCTTAGTCAACTTTTGTGCCTTTAATAAGTTAATGAAAGATGCATTCTTAACACTACTTTTTCCCTGTGATTTCATTTGCTTGTTTTTTTTTTTTTTTTTAATCCAAATATGTAGATTGACTTTTAGCCTATGTTTGGCAAGTGTTATCCTATGTAGAGACATGTACCATTTGGCAAGTGAAGGTCTAAGCAAAGGTTGAACAAAGTTGAACTGCAAACATTACTTTAAAGTGGCCATTAAAGAAAAAGACATTTTCTGCTGTTTAGGAACAGTTGCTGCAGCTAACGCTAAGAACAGAGCAATTTTTAGAAAATGCAAAACCAGGTGATTTCTTCAGTCTTCATTCACATCCACCATTTTGTACTCTTGCAACTCTGATGGTTTCACAGATTGTTACCAAGATCGAAGTTGTCTCTCAACTTTTTGCATTTTAGTAAGTTTGCTGGAGCAAGATCACTACCTAAACATAAACCTTTTGGAATCTTAACGATGGAGAAGTCCTTAAAAGGGTGACGCATCTTTCCTTTTTTACTGTTTAGCAACATTTTGCGTTGCCTTGGTTCTTGTCCCCATTTTCATAAGAGAGAGAGAGAGTACCTTCACCTCCCCCAACTTTACCAAGTGCACAAGGAGTGTGTGGTGGCTCACTGCCATTCACTGGGGTACAAAGAGAGAGGAGAACCAATGTGATAGTTTGGTCTTTGCTTTTCCCCTCCTCACCCTTCACTCAGTTGCTGGGGCTGCGATGCAGCAATTACATTTTGCCAGATTTTTCCAGCATACCCATGTCTAAGGTCTTAGCTGCTGCATGTCCATAAGAAAGAAACACTGGGGGCACTTTAAATCTTGTGCCTTTGCTTGGCACTTACATTAAAATATATTCCAGTACTCAATCTATTTTGTTTTCCCATCCATAAATTGAACTAGTACCCTGAGATGCTGTGAGGATTAATGAATGCTTGGAAAGCTCACTGCAGATGGAAAAAATACAGTGCTGCCTCTTCAGATCATTATGTATAACACTGCATAGTTCAAAAGTTATGAGAATTGTATAAAGGCTCTGGCAGATGAAGCAAGAAAATATTAAACCTCCTATTAATGGGGGAGCCATAGGTCTTTCTTCATCTGCCATCCATTCTTGGTTCGGAGACCGGCAGCGCAATGAATGATGCTGCTGTTGTGAGTCTCCTCTTTGTAACGGCCTTTGAAAATGAGGAGGGTTTCACATGGGAAAATCTTGTTGGACCCCTGATGGACACTGTTCAGCTTTTGTAAAATGTCAGTATTTAATTGTTTTCAAGCATGTTTCTTCCAAAATAACGAAGCATCTCTATGTATGTGGGCCTGGCCATTCATTAAATGATGGAGTCTTTCTTAAAAAAAAAAAAAAAAAAAAAAAAAAGAAAAGTAAAATGCTTAATATAAACTCAGATTGTATTTGTGAAATAAATCAGCATTTGTGATGAAAAGTTAGAGTCCAGTTACATTTCTAATACATTATAACAAAGTATTTAAAATTTCATTTTCTCCTTAGATATAAACGTATTTCCTTGAGAATTATAACTTCCTAGGTGGAAGTTATAAATGTGCAACATTTTTGCACATTTAAAAAAGAGTTTTGAATAACAAGGAAAATGTAATGAAAATTGTGACAGACCTTTAACTATCATAGAACTGTGATGAAAACATCTGTGATGCCAACTACTGCACTTCTTCTACTCTAATATTTTATATGGGGTTAGGTAACCCGTCAGAAATTAAGAGAAACAATAACTAGGGTAGTACGGTGGCTTAGTTTCAGAAAACAGAATGAAACTTCTCATAGAACTAAAAAATATATAAACACCAAGAGTATGTAATCTTAACCAAAAAGTCGTGCCTGGTGTTAGTGAAGCAAGCTGCTTGAGGTTCAGCTGATAATATACTTGAGCTGCCATTTTGCATTCATACGTTAATTCAGAAAATATTTGGTATTTCAAAAATGCATGCTGGTTCTTAATCAAAGCAGTGGGAAACGTGTAAATGCTAGCAACAAGTCCTGTCTTCTCTTTGGTTATCTAATCAGATGCCATGTGATGATACCATATTGCGTAGTGAGGTGCTTTCAGAGCTCCCTCTCTAAAGACAATTTCACTGCTTGACTAAAACATAGTATGAAAAGTAATTATTTTCCAGACTAACAAACCCAGTCCTGCATAATGCTGAGTTTCCATAACCGGGTCCTCAACAGAAATAGAGAGCGCAAGATCTGTGAAACCTGGAGAGCAGTGTTGGTGTCAGCACCAGAGGGAGCCGCTTGCCCAGCTCTTGGCTGTGTAACAGCTCGAGGGCTGGAAAGAACCAACAAAAGGGGACAAAATGGCAGGAAAAAAAAATGGTAACCTGTCGAACACTGTCCACACGTGAAAAATAATATTTTAAAGTTGAAGCATGTTTGGTGTGTTGATCTGTTGGCCAAATCTGACATTTTTCTTCTATTGACTACTCTCAGATAATTACATTTAAATTCTAATGTAGCTAATTTTTTTTCTAGATTGTTTTCATAAAAATATTTTGCAGCTTACAAAGAAGGTATTTTAAAAATAAATTATGATCTTCAATTACAACTGTAACTTTGGATCCTCTATTTGCTATAATAGTGTAAATACATTTTATATTTACATATTGGACCCTTACATTTATATTCTTAGTTGGTACAGTGTGATAACTGGTAGGAATAAGGATAAAGATAATTATTATTTTCCTCAACTACCACCCCTCTTTTTTTTCCCTAGTTATTCCCTATTTTATATGGCATTAATGTATATTCTCTTAGATTACTGAGAACTGAAATGTGTGCGATACAATAATTGCGGACTTCATTTGTGAAGTATAATTATTTAAGTATTTGTGTGCCAGCGGAGTTCATAGGTTGCAAAGTGAAACCAGGGCTGAGCTGTGCAGGATGCTGTATTTAGCCATAGAAAAAAAAAAAATCAACCCAAAGAATAACAGCCCTGCCTAAACCACCTCCCAGGCACTGGTGTAGAGCATTTGTAATCTATGTGCTGGGACAGACAAAAGAGGAGAGAAAGGAAATATTGCCCTTCGAACAAAAGATGACTTAAGCATTTGCTTAACTGCTTCTGCAAGTTGTCCAGGGTCACAGAAGTAGCCTCTGGCAGAGTGAGGAATTGAACCTGAGCCTCTGAAGTCCTAGTCCAGCACCTTCTTCATAAGACATTCCTTCTTCTCGTAACCTTACCGCCATAAAAAGTGATCTCTGTACACTGAAGATAATACTTTTAAAACTAGATTTGTGTGTTCTACTGCCGCTGTAGTAAAATTCACTTATTTACAGGCGTGCATGCACAGACACACACACACACAAATCCTTTCCTTAGACAGGGGCTTTGCTGATAAGGCAGTATAATAGTACTAAAATCAATTCATGTGGAGCTTCAAAGTTATTAAGCTGTAGCAATTTAAGCGTATTCAATCTGTCTGCTTAAGAGATTTCCAAGGCAGGTACCTACCCACAGAGGTGTATGTAGAGAGTATGTGTATGTATGTGCATGCATACACACATTTCTGGAGTGTACATACACACGTATATATATGCAATTAGTTATTTCAAAGTCAAAATTAGAAATAAGTTTAGCTGAGACTTTGTTGGAAGTGGAGCAGATGAGAAATTTCAGTACTCTTAGAGCGGTCTGTCTTTCTTTTACTTGATACAAGACATCAGAAAAGCCCAATTTATTTGCTCCTAGGGCCTGGGTGAATGGACATGCTTCCCAATTTCACATTTGGACTAGATCTACTAATAAAATTCTTCTACGGTTCAATATTTTACAAGGTATACTGCCAGATTTAAGTGGTAAACTAAGTTAGTTTTCAAGTTCCTTCTTTGAGAAGATACAGAACAAAAGTTTGTTTCGACAATGCATTTTCCCTATATTACGTCCTGAAATTTCTCCCTTATTAAACGATTTGCAAATATATATAACTAATAATTCGATTAGTTTGACTTACAGGACGGTATAATGGTCTTAGCCTGAAATGGTCCAGCTCAGTCCTAGATACCTCTCCATGCTTCCTGGCTCAAACAGCTGGGTAGAGGGTCAGGGGATGCAGGTGAAAAGAGGGATTTGGATCTCAGTGACATCTAAATTTTGAACTCAGGTAATGAAGTTCTTAAGTGAACTCACTTGGCCAGAGCACCCAACTGACCTTGGGCACCAGTTAAATCGCCCAACTGGTTTGCTCTCTCTCAAAGGTCTCCTGTAAAGTTGTTTGTGTGTCAATACAACTTTCCTTGCTCCTCAGTAAGGTGACAGCCTTAAGATCAGTGATGGAGGAACTGCAGATTTCGTTACCTTTTCAGTCTTTTATCAACTTTCCAGAACTGAAGTTTTCCCACTTTGAAACAAAAGAAAGACGTAGTCTTTGACAGTCTGTAAAAAGAAAAAAGAAAAAAGTGCATAACAACCTGAAAGCTTCAAATTTTGCCGTTAGGTCTTTCAAACGTATTCTTTCACTCTGTTTGCAAGTTCAGATCCTAAAAGGTTGTCAGACGTGGACCAAACAACCTGAAACAGTTGAGAGACACTCAACACTGTGTGTTTTTAATGTGATTGGTTTCATGTCTCTGTATTTTGATTCAGTTTTTACCTTCTTTTTGTTTCAAAGACCAAACACAAATAAACAATTCATTATGATTTAGCTGGTCGCCTGAAGGACACCTGAATTGGAAGTTCCTGTAAAAAGTCTTCAGTTCTGTGTCAGGTCAAGTACAGTGTTCTTAAAGCACCATTTGAAACTGTCATATACATTACGCTTTCTCAAAGGCTTTTGTAAATATGTTTTCTAAGTGAGGCTATTTATTTAAGAACCTTCTCTCAGCCAAGCATTCAGAAAACAGTAGCTGTTTTCTGCATCTTGAAGGAAATTATTTATTACTAAGACAAAATGAGTCTGTACTAACTCACTTCTCTGGGCGATGTAATGTATTAAAACCTGGAGGACTGTGAAAAAATCAAGGTGGAATAACTGGGCAGCAGAATGGTACTTGAAATCCAATCTATATAACTGTAAATTGATGCACATTGGTGAAAGTTCTCTATACTGTGACAAAATCTGGTTTGTGGGTCATCTGGGGGAAAATCTCTAAAGATGGTATGATCTGTTCCTTAGTGGCTCACCCTAATGTAAACAGGGCTATGAAACATCCTTTAGAGCTACAACCAAAACTAGGCAGTGTGATTTAGCTCAGCTGAGGCTTAGCCCAAAGTCCATTGAAATCCATGGAAAATTTCCCATTGATGGCAGTGGTCTTTGGATCACTTTTCAGTAGCTCTGGCAATGTTACGTTCTCCATTAAATAATGACCTACTAATGAAAAATTCTACATCCCTGTCTGTAGTGTTTCTGTAAAAAAACATTTTTCATTGCTTCTCTTTCAAAGGATCTCAAGGAAAATGCTCAGTTGTTCTTGTAGATCTCTACTGAACCTTCTTACCAACAATGCAATCATGAAGCTCAAACATACCGTTGTCAAATATGCGCATGAGATGGTTACGCTTTGTAATCACGTCCTGCGATATGAATGAATACAGGTGACCACGCGATAGCTGAAGCATTCAGATTAAACAAAATAAACGTTCTGGAATTTGCCACATAGAGGGGTCATCAAATCAAACTTTCCGGTTAGATTTTTTTTTTTTTTAAAGGCTGGATGATTTTTATGGCCGTTAATAATATTTGTAGCTCCAGTATGCAAACCAAGATAAGAATAATCAAATCTCATGCTTCAGGGCATAAGCTAATCACCTGCTGGGTTTGGCATAATTGGTTTACTGCATTATACTAGGAAAGGAGGTTCACTTGCTCTGAAACTTTGAGTCTTAGCCACCCTCAGTGAAAGCATTTAAAAGGCCAGAGTTTCCTGATCCCCTTTGACAGCTCTTTTGTCGTACAATGATGTGTAACTAGGGCCAGTGAACACTAAGGTTCGAACCTTATTTTTTGGATTTCCTGATTTAAAACTGTGTTAGCATGAGTTAATGCATTTTATGTGGTGGAGACAACGCATGTGTATTTTAGGGTTCCTTGCTTTTTTTCCATTTTTTCAAAAGTGGAAAAGATGCCAAATGACCTAAGAAACAGAATTCGTGATAAATTGCTGAATAGTGTGCACAGACACAGACACACACATTAATTCACGTGTTAAATTACAAAATAATCAATTTATCTATCTGTCCTGGTATCTGGACATAGATAATTGATGTGCTACTTATATAAATAACTCAGAAATGTTTACAATGCTTTGCAGGCCCCAAATTAGACAAGTAATAAGTTATAATAGCTTTTTGATTAACTTCTTGGCAGTAGTAGTTGGATTTACCTGATACGGAGCTCTTTTCTGGCAGTGGATTCACCAGAAACCACCTGCTCAAAAGGATTAATTCTGTAATTGAATCTCTGCTCATTTTAGTGAGTGTGTTTTGTTTTCTTAGGCCCGGTTTATGGTGGATTCTGGCACGTGGGTACGGAGCTGGGAAGCATAAACATTTTTCCCTTCCAGTGCCCTCGATGGAAGCTGTCTGTGTCAGCAGCCTGTGCACTCTAGTGAACAAAGACCACTTCGAGCAGTGTCTTGTAAAAGAAAAAAATAGGGAGAGGGCCATATCCCTTAGCAAAATCAAATATAAAGTAACAGGCAGTGAGATACCCTAACCAGAGTTCTCTAGGATGCTCCAAAACCCCCAAACTGATAAGATTCGATTCCATTGGTTTTTTGAGTAATTTCTGTTGAACTGTGTTTGGTTTTCACTATAAAATTAGATTTTGGGTTTCCCAGACCATTCAGTATGTTCTTTGAAGGCGGTTTGTCCTGCAGCTCCACCAGTACATTAGATGACAAAGTTGTATTGGGTTGCTTTCTGCTTCAACAGTTTGATAGGCGGTAGGCGTAGTTGCCACCTGTACTTCACTTTAGCTGGACTTTCTTGGCTAGGAATTCGTTATGAGCACCATCTCTGGTTTTGCCAATACAAACGAGGTTTAACCGAAAAAAGTGGGGGTAGTTTTCTCCTGGGTTTCCGACTAGAATTTAATGTATTCATATTATGTACCCTAGAGATCAGGAGAGAGGCTACAAGTGATACAGGAGCTATTTGCCTTCAGGAAGCCTCAGTGTTGGTGCAGGCAGCTCTGTATCATAACAGGTCACTCAACATGTTGGTGCTGACCTTAGCAGCATGAGTTTATGAGGTTGGAATTTTTTATTTTTTTTTTTAAACATATATGTGCATTTACAGAAGATATTTGAAGCTGGGGAACAGAAAAGTACAGTATTGGGATTTTCCACTGTTATTGGAGGGGAGTAGGGGCTGGGGCTAATGGAAGATCTGGAACCTCCTTCGTGCCTCAGCTCAGCTCAACCTGCAGTAAATCTATACCTGTCACTGGCTGGAGGTTTGAGCTCAAACAAGCACGAGAGTATTGTTAAATACTCTGTTGCAGGTTTTTTATTTTTTTCTTTTGCATACAAGTCAAGATGTTGGCTCACACAGGAATGAGAAAGGAAATATTCTTCTCTTAAGAAAAGAACAACAAAAACACAAGCAAGTTCGTTATGCATGTGAAGTCTTCAGATGCAGGACTGCAAGGAAACCTGTAACACTGCTGAAATATATGCGGCAGGGTTTTTTTTCCAGATGAATACTTTTAATAAAACATTTTCATAATTTCCACACAGTGGTAATCATTTTATTGCTTTTCTTTATCTATACCTATTACTGTTCATAGAGTAGCTGCTCAGTTCTGATAACCTAGTGGAAATGCATGCCAAGTGTAACTCAAGATTTGCAGAATTTCATAAAATTCTCTGAATTTCCACTTCAAAGTGCACTGGCACAGTTTACTATGGCTGTTAATAAGACATTTTTAGGTTTAGTATTTTGATCTGGAAACAGTTATTTCACTTCCCGGTGATTTATATGTTTCTTAAAAAAGAAATTCAGGGTTTTCAAAGTTATCAGTCCATAATTAAGATTTTACAAGTAGCTGGCCCATCACCATAGTAGCAAAGTATTGGTCTATGGGATTACAGAGAACAGCACTGAATAAAAAAATCAGCCTTGCAGAGCCAGACCCAACTGCACAGCCAAGATTTTGCTCAGTGTTTTGGGGAAAAAAAAAAAAAAAAGAGAAGTTGTTAACAGATCACATATAAATAACTCTTGAAAGGGAAACCAATCCAGCCCAGGAATGTGCTTATTTGTAGGCATGCTTGTGCTGGTTCTTATCCAAACTTTGTCTTTATTCAATCAACTGATCCTTTAAACAGGGTCTTTAGTTTCAAAACTGAGGCTTGATTTTTACTCTCTCGAGGTGCAGCAGTCACAAAAGATATTTGAAATGTGTGGAAGTGATAAACACTTAAGATTCCCAGTGGTCACCACTGATACATTCAGTTGTGCCCGGGACTCTGTCTTGTGTTGAAATGAGTTCATTGTGTACGTCTTCAGAAGTCAAATACTTTAAAAGTAGAGTCTAAATTATAAAAATGTGCTTCTACTTGAGTCTACCGCAGGCTGTTAATGATTGTAATGGTAGAGTTTCTTTCCAATAAACCTCAGAATAAAGTGTTTTCTTGAGCTGGCTGTTCTCAGGATATCTTTTTGAAAGCCTTTTGGTCTCTGCTCAGGAGCTTTCTGTTGCCTTAGAGATACTCTTGTATATTGTTTACATGAAATAAACCCAACGAAACTGCCTCGGGATTCTGCCACAGTCAGTAAAATAACACTTAGGTGCCACCACAAATGGTTCCAGCTCCTGATGGTTTGCCAGGCTGGTTTTGACAGGCTGCATTGTTGATAGAGGCATTTATTGTATACTTTGGAGAAATTCAAGAGTTATGTATTTATTGTGGTCCAAGGGTGAATAGATGGAGATTGCTGGTCTAGAGATTATTTTTTTTTTCCGAGGTTACATTTGCTTTGATTGGGTGGTAAAAGTTTTGTTGTTCTTGCCTATATTTTGGTACCTTGGATATAATTTTTTCATAGTTCATGCAGCCATAGAAATCCCCAAAGAATAAAGAGATAAATGTATATATGATACTGCCATGATGAAGGAAATAATTTGTTGTTTTTCTTAATTTTGTTTGTTTCTACTAGAACTGCTTTTACAGAAAAAAAGCCCACCCTTGTAATTTGTGAATCAAAGACCTACTATATTCTCTATCTGTGCGGCTTCACTGACTCTAATGGCACTGCAAGAATACAAGTGAAAGCAACACTCAGCTGCCATACTTATTTTAGCAGTACTCTGGAAGTCTTCAGACTATCAGACGTGATTGTGTATCTTTATTTTCATGATTTGAGGATTGACGCTCACATTAATATCTGCCTTTTACCCTTAAAATCTGAAAGTGCTCTACAGCGGAGCACAGAGGTTCTTACATTCACGTTTTGTAAGTGTTGAAAACCAAATTGCAGGGAGCAAGAGCAACCACTGAAATCCCAGAGAGGATAATATCCAGTGTCCCAAAGAAAATATCTACCTACAGGGATGCATTAAATACAGCATTAACTGCTCAACCCACATTCAGTTCAGTGCAAGTCAGGTTCAGTCCAAATTTAGCCTTTTTGATAAATTAAAAGCGAAATTGGGAAAAATATGCATTTAAGGGTTTGACTTTAGCAGGAAAGCCGTGCATTCACACAGAGTTCTTCCAGATAAAGTATGAGAGGCTGAAATTTGCTGAAAAGAGGAATGCAAATATTCTCTCCTTCTTGAATTTTTGTCTTTAGGGTGCTCCCAAAGAGATAATGATATGTGTAACATTTCTATGACCATATTACTAATAATTTTAGTCTCTGAAACATTTATTAAAAATCTTCTATTGATCAACCACGGAATAAAGTGCTTTTTTTTTGTCAGTTATGAAACAGGTGGCAAGTCTTCAAATGAAATTGCAATAGGGCATAATTCTGCAAGGTGTCAAGTATCATCAATACTTGTATTTTCAGTATATATAAAGATTTTTACTATTTTATGGAAGACTCCATTTAGTTTTGCGAGGGACTATTTCTTGTGTCTATAGGATTCATTACTTATAAATATTTAAGGACTGCTTCAGCATAGGCACGTGATTCAATAGAAGCACAAAGCTTTCAATGCCTAATTAGTCAAGTTGTAGTCCAGGTCAGGTCTGTGGTACATAAGGGTCTAAATATTGAACAACTAAACCCAATCTGATTGTAATGTAAGTACCTGCTTTAGTTCTTCCAAGAGGAATCTGTTCTTTGTTCCTCTCAGGCCTTGCACATTTTTCTGGCTCTTTTATTTTTCCAGTAAACACTGCGTATGAGAATCTGATTCTCTGGGTGCACATGTATAATTTAATTTTTACAAGAAATCTCACTCCTTCTGGTTCAAAGTTAAACGTACGCATGTATGCAGAATCAAAGCCTTCGATCACAAGTGGAAAGTTTAAGTAGTAGGTGGGCCCTGCAATAAGTTTTAATATACCCTTTTTAATTGACCTCACATTTATTTCGATGCACTGAAATGTTTTACACTTTAAGCAGGCTTGCACTGGAAATGTCCAACTACTACTTTATTTCTGACTGACTGTATTGCAGGAACTGCAGAGAATCTGGTTAGGCACCTACGTGTTGTAACAATATTTAACTCTAAAAAACCAGCTAGAAATTGGAATAAAAATGGTGATATATAATATACAAGCTCAGCATCCCACGTACATACACTACCTAAATTCTCTGTTGATTTCTGACGGGAATTAGGTCTCTAGCTCTTTTCACATTCCTGCATGGAACAAACACGTAAGAGGTTTATTCAGTGTACCATGCTTCCCAAAACAGTCCATTAATATGAATGCATGTTGCATTGGAGTTTTTAATCCTTGAATAAGTGGTAATATTACCAATGTTGTTGGGCCCACGAAACAGTCTTCCAATGAGCAAAATACACAAATCTACCTATCCCGTCATATGAAGCTCACCCTCTTGGAGTAATTCTACACGCCAACTCAACTGACCCGCTCACTATTCCTCTGCTTCAGAGTGACTTTTCTAGACTGATACATTTGTGCAAGTAACCTGTACAGATGTGGAATTTGTCCCTACAGAGACGCGATTTTAATCTATCATCAAGAAGATACTTGTAGCCAGCTTTTGTGCAGTAGATTATTGATAGTGCCTCTTCCTTTATGCTCAGGATGCCAAGTAAGTGAGGCAAGCTCTGAAGAATTTCAATGAACTGGCTCAGACCTCCCTGAAATGGCAAATAAACTGCACAGTGGTTTGTATTCTCATATATTTTGCAAATGCTACAGAGGAAAATGAATCACCACGGATACTGAGACGTGTATAAGTTTCAGTCTGAAACGTGGACACACAAACTGCAATGAAGAGCTGTCCCGGGCATTAGAAGATGTCAAGCTGCTGGAATCTAGTGTGAGCTGAGGTTGTCTGACACCAGTTTCATTGTGGCTACTTCCAGACTTCTTATATTTGGATAGCATGATTGAAGCCTTAGCGCAGCATACTTGGTACAAATGACAGTACCTTTGGCAGAACATGACAGATTTCAGCAAACAGATTAAAGGAAAGTTGAAGTGACTTTCTGCTCTTTTTGATTATTTTTGTGCGTGTGTACTGTTGCAACACGTATGGAAATACATTGGTGCATCAGAACCTATAGGATAGAAATCAAAAGGAAGAAAATGAGTGTAGAGGGTTCTTTTCCTAACATGGAAATTGCTGAAAGACCTGCTCTTGGTGATGCTCTAATCACTTTGTACTCTGCCTTATCAGTAGTGTTGAACAGGGATGTAAATTGTGGTTCAGTTTAAACAGCATTAGTTTTACAAGCCGAATGAAAATAAACATCCTGTGTGCTTGGTTCAGTAAACTGAACTTCCCAATGAATGCCCTGGTTATTGTGCTTTTGCTTCTTAGTTTGCATGTAGAGTGACAGAAATCCATTTAAGTAGAAGAAACAGAGTTACAGAGTGTATACCTCTGAGTCTGGGTGGTAGATGTGTTTAAAATTTCAGGAGGGACTTGATGGAAAGCGTGCGACCAGGGCTGGCTGTATAGATGCCAGGTGTATCTTCTGGCACTGCAGTAGTTCTCTTTCTTACCCACCCAATAAAAAGAGCTATGTAGTGGTGTAGAGTCTGTTGGAGATCTACTGCATGGGTCCACCACTGGACGATAACTCAAGATTAATGTATGTATGGTATTCTCTCACTGAAAGGTTTTGTTCTATAGCAGCATTCTGATTATAATATTTTTACCATCCAAGAATTGAAAACCCACAAGAAACCTAGTTCCTTTAGTCATTGAGTCATTAGGGGGTTGCAGAAAAACAAAGGCAAGAGTAGAAACAGCAAAGCAAACAATGAGGAGGTGATCCAGTTGCCCACACAGTGAGTGATGTCCGGGATCACTTGAGGTGTCCCAGGATATCCCCAAGACGTTCTCATAGTGCTGGTTGCTGTGATAAAGATCCTATGGAGAGCCACACACCTCTGGAGCGGGAGCTGAAGGCTGGCTGGGCTGGCCCACAGCAGCCAACATGGCGCTACGCACTTCTGTCCGGGCAACCCGGTCCTCTCCTCTTCACTTCTCCTATTGCCGGGGAAGGTATGTTAACTCTGGTGTACTGTTTGGTAATTATTTCCTTAAGGATGCATCTGCTTTAGGATATATGGAAAGCATTTGTCTGGCAATCTAGATTACAAGTTATTATAGCCAGCCATAACCCCAAATAGATGTGAAATAATTTTGTCATTTAAATTTTTATTTTTTTAAAAATTATTTTTTATTTTACAAAATGGTCTTGTAAAAATTGTTTGTACTATTGATAGAAGGCATTGCGAGAATTGCGTTTTGGGTGTAGATATAACACAAATTTCATCCCATTGCTGTTTATAATCAAGAGAGAGAGGGTGGAATGCAATATCAGTTCTCCAGCAAACAATTACTTCTCTACAAACTCCACACTGCAGACAAAGCAGCCATCCACCTACAAATTGTGGTTGAAACACGGATATCGCTAAAGTGGAAAATGGTCAGACATAAGCAAGTTCACTTCCCCATATCCCCAAGCAGTTATTAATGGTAACACTATCATTCATTATTTACCTTTTCTGTATTTAATCTGTGACCTAGAGGTAAAGTGCTTTAAAATCAGGAAGCAGGTTTTTGGCCAACGTGATCCCAGCTGGTATTTCTGAATCTATTCACACTCAATTTAAAATATTTATTTAATATTTTTTACTAATTAACAGCACAGTTCTAAGGCTGTGTTATCGTTGTTAATGGCCAATTAAAGCAGATTAGGATTTTTCAATCAGACAAATACTAAAACCGTTTCTTAGTGTAAAGACTAGATAAACTTTCTCATTTNCCCCCCCCCCCCCCCCCCCAAATTAATAGAGGATCGCAGACATTTCTGTCTAGGTGGTATATGCTTTTGATAGCTCTGTTTTAGCAGTTTTCCTGAACTGGAATGCATTGTTTTTTTCTAGTCCTGTGCAGAAGTTTGCAGTATGATGGATAACGCATCATGAATAATTAGACAACGCGAGGCTGTAAATCCCACCAGAAACAATGCATCTCTCAGATTAGTTGTTTCTTCTGCAAAGGGCAGTGTACAATGATGGAGCAGAGCCATTCATTTTAGATACATTCCATTTGCAAGTAATCTTTCATGTGAAAGAAAAGCAAGATGTATGATAGCTTACATGTCAATTAAAGCACGTTAGGAATGAAAGAGCATTTTCAGAAGCCTGAAAACAAAGTATTTCAGATGAAGAATTAGCTCTTGGCTAGAGACTAATACCTGTACAAAAATCAACAGTGACCTCATTATGAACCTACCTTCCTTGGATTCTCGCAATTAACAATGAAAATGAATGGGAAGGACTTGTCTTGTAATTAGTGCAGGTTGGGACATCTGAACTGTCCCAGCAAGAGCATCTGAACTTTCCCAGTGCAGTGAAAGAAAACTTCAAAGAAGTCATTATTCTTGCAGTTCAGTTGGCTGATTGGCTGATGGGGTTGGGGCTTTTTAAAGGATTAGCTCCCTGCTGTGGCAAATAAGTATTGAAATGCTGGAAATGCTGATTTTCAGAAAGACTGTTCAGAATGAAAGCTGCTTTTTCTTTCTATTAATCTTATTCCCATGTGTCACTAGAATGTAGAAGGTGGGGAATTCGGGGAGGAATCTGCATTATGATTGGAGTGCACTTTGACCTTCTTGTGATACCGTCTCTCCTTTGTTGGCTTGTGAAGTTTTCAATGCTAGAATGCCAATCACTTGTCTTGAATTCAGGAGCCTTTAAAATAATTGAAGTAGATGAGAATGCACCGATTAGAATGATATTATGGAACGGGAGGATATGTTCACAAGTAGAAAGTTCTGTACTGTTAGCTGTTGTTTCGGGTCTCTTTAAAGCCACTATTTCCCGCCTCCTCTCCAAAGAAATAATGTTCTATAAGCTTCTCCAGGTTTTTGCCTTTAGCCACAAGGACATGCATGCTGCATTTTCCAATGCTGGTACCATGCCAATAAACTAATAACACAGTGTTCTTCTTAATGAGGTGGCAGTTTTCCTACCTCAGAAAATTAAGAATGTCAGTCTGCGGCAATTTGGCACGAGGTAGCTCTGCCCATATCACTCTCTTCCAGTAGCAGTGAGAACAAAGTGCTGTTATTATCCATAAGCCCAGATCGAACTTGAAGTTCTATGTGTAATATATCTCTGGCTCATCCCCTAATCAGCAGTCTTCCTATAGAAGTCAGAAAGGCCTTCTCAGAAGTATTTCTGCCCAGTATCATGCGTCTGGCAGACAGGAAAGGGAAGGAGTAGACAAGAAATGAAAGGTTAATCACTACCCCTCCGCAGCTTGCAGGTATTTAAATAATATGCACATTATTGTGTAAGCAAAATGGAAGAGATCAACTTATGAACGTGAAAAATGAAATCAACCTTTTCTCAGAAGAATTACTTGCACTTCTAGACTAACAAGCCTCAGAAAAAGCAGGATGCTGCAAAATGCAGTGTCACCGTGCCAATAATTTTCCACAGAGCTCAAGTGCTTTCTCTGGCAAAACACCCCTTGAGTAAGGACTGCAAATGCTGTGGCAAGTGAAAAAAAAAAATTGTTATTTTAAAAAATGTATGTGGTCAGAAAAGTGACTGCAAGAAATGACAGTAGATCTATGTCCTGTGTATTTTCAGCCTTTCTGCTGACTCCTGCAGAAAAATAAGTATGTGCTATTCTTTACACCAGTTAGCATTGCAGAGCCAACACATCTCTGGGAAGGAATGAGCTGAATTCTGACCTGGCTGTGTTAATTAAGTCCCAAATGGAGACTCTTTATTATAGATGATGACGCATGGACCATAAACAGCCCAACTTGATGTTCAGATCTCAGGCAGAATTTTAGCAGTGGAAACGAGAAAACCTTGTAAGTCAAGTAAATCTCATCAGGAGTCACTCACAACAATGAACACTGAACTCGCTGACACCACTTATAGACTCATTTTTCAGCATATAATTGCATTTTAACACAAATTTCTTTTGGTCCTTGTCCTCGAAGTCCTCTGTTCATCTATAAAACAGATGCTCTTTGGGCAATGGGTAGACCAGCTCAGCACAATGAAGACATTAATGCTTCTGTAACCAGTTCCTTTCTAGCCTACTCTTACCTACAGACGCTACTTAGGTACTAACAGAAATGAGAGAAATTTCCCTTTCTATAACTACGCGTATCTTTTTCATTGCACATTTTTCTTTTCTTTCCTCCTCCCATGCTTACACCTCTTTTTTTCCTGGCTGTTCAAAGCGCTCAAAATTGAGAATGTCTTTTAAGGATGTGGGACTATTTCTGAGGGCACTAGGAAATTACTGTGTGATTAAAAATGTGCATTTACAGTTTTCTCCACTGATAATGTTTAACTTTAAAGCAATTTCCTGCCCTGTTAAGGGCTGCTTTAATTTTAACAGATGGCACCGTTTTTCATCATCAAAATTGTAAACCTTTATGTAATTTACTTACATGTAATTTGTATTTATTTTCTTGTAGGTTCTTAATTTTTTTAATGTAATAACTCTCAGGGGATTCTGCCACGTACCACTGTACTGTGCCAAATATTCAGCATTGATTTTCATATTGACTTATACCAATTGTGCCATTAGTGTAAAATGGATGGGAAACACATCAAATGTAATATTCTGAATGTTTTCATTCTTCAATCTGATATTAATAATTCAGAAAGTATTTAACAGGGAATATGCATTTAAATCTCTGCCAGGATTTGAAAATAAATTTACCACGAGCCCTTGTGACTACGTTGGTTATGTGTTGGCTTATTCACATTAGTATTTCCTTTCTGTCCCTCTGCCATGTGTATTCCCTCCTTCTAGTCTGTCCAAAGCACTGCTACAAAAGTCTGTCCTACTCAACCCCGTGATTCATCGAACAAAATCAAAATCACTCAAGGCCCCAGCTGATGTACTTGTATAATCTCAGATGATTCCTACTCTCCCTGGTTCTACCAATTACCTTCTGTTCTAGAAAAAAAAGCCGTGCTTTTCACAGCAAACTTATTCTACATGATGTGGCAAGTCTCCTAGAGTCTGCAGCCCTCCTGTGAGGCAGATGGGAAACTCTGTGACAGCTTCAGTTAAATTTAAAATGTGAGCTTCTGATGAATTCAATATGAAGATGAAATTCTGCCTGGAATAGTAGCTCCTCTGTTTTTATTTTCACCTTAACTTGGATTGGGTTTACACTACCCTCATATTTACAGTTCAGCTGTGTCAATTGTACTCAGTTTGTGGTTTGCTGCTGCCCTGCCCTACTCGTTGCTGATAAGAAACCGTTTTCAAATGTACATGTTATTGCTCAAATGCAAGCTGAAGCTAACCCTAAACTCCATCCCTACGGAACAAACTTTTCTAGGTATCTCACCTAACTCTTATTTTCTCTGGTTCAAATACGTATGGCTTTTATCATTACTGTGCTCTGCTTGTTATATATAGTTCTGTGTTCATCTCTCTCCTACCGTTTCCATGTTGGGTTTTTTTTTTTTCCTCAAAATGTAGTCATGCCAGAAATCTTTCCTCCTTAGTTGAACGTGCCAGTAATCACTCCTCATTCAACATGTTCTGACTGTCATTCTGTGTTTTCTCTCATGTCTCCTTTTGCATTCAGGCACTTCATGACAGCAGGTTATGTTATTCCATATTGGTAAAACACCATGTGAACATACAAACTTATATACATGATTTTTAAGAATCGTGTAGATCTGAGTAAGTGATATTTTAAAATTCTTTGGGATTGAGTTCAGTTTGGCATGTGTTGACTTGTGCTGAAATTGCAAATGTGTTTTTTAAGTTGGTTGATACTTGAGTCATTCAGATGGTGTATATCCGACAAAGAACAGTACGAGGCAAGGCGGAGCTGATGAGTATTCGGGACAGAGAGGGGTGAAAATAATCAGCTCTATAGGTAATACAGGCAAATGGTGTTACGCCAGTTGGGTTTGGTTTACATGTTAGGTTACAGCTCTATGTGACCCAGCTTCTTTAGAGCATTTGTGTACTTTTACTGTTAAGCATATCTTTGATTACTGATTTCAGATATGTTTTGTCTGCATCTATTTTAAAAGCCCACAATCTCCTATTTTACCTTATTAATATTACTTTTCTTCTCATGTTGAATAACTGTTAAGCTAGTAAGTGTGTTGGAGTTAAATGGACGTTGTCATATTTCTGTACAGTTTCTTTGTATTTTTTTCCTCATAGAAGATGGAAAGCAAAGCTTTCAAGCCTTTTTTATGACTTATCCTTTGTCTGTTTTTTGTGCTTTACCACCTGCTTTTTTTGCTGAGATTTCATATTATTTTCATATTCATTTCATATTAACTTCTATGCTTGTGCTCCAATATCAGAGATAATAATGGTGCTGCTCTGGGAACTGGGCATGACAGTTTGGTGCAAATACTATTGCTACAGAAAAAGTGTGTTGGCAAAGAACAGTTCTTCTTCTGTTCTCTGCTCTGAGGGATATCCGTGACCACTGCCATGCATATAAAGGGAATTCTTACCCTACCAATGTCTTTAGAAAATCAACATGCCCATATGTGGTTAAGTCCAGTCTGATAATCACTCAGTACCTCGGTGCATCAGAGTAAGATGCATCACACCTGCGACCACAGCAGGTGAAAACATGTGCTGGTTTACATGATAGTGATATTTCCTTTCTTAAAGTAACATGATTTAATGTAGAGATCCCTGAAACTGGGGTTTGGTGGTTTTGTTTTGTTGTGGGTGTTTTGTTTTGTTTTGGGTTTTTTGTTGTTATTTTTAAGAGCTAGCTACAATACCAGAAACAGGCCAGATTTGCCAAGGTGGACCTTTACAGAAGTTAATTTATCATGGTAAGGTGTGAGAAGGGCAGCCCTAAAAAAAGCTTGATCTACAAAATACTTCTGTATAGTCTTGAATTCTACAGAGGCTGGAGGGAAGGGATGCCACCCAGAGGCACCTTGATAGGCTTGAGAGGTGGGCTCGTGCAAATCTCATGAAGTTCAACAAGGCCAAGTGCAAGGTCCTGCACCTGGGTCGAGGTGACCCCCAAGCAAACACACAGGCTGGGTGGAGAATGGATTGACAGCAGCCCCGAGGAGAAGGACTTGGGGGTGTTGGTGGATGAGAAGTACAATGTGAACCAGCAATGTGTGCTTGCAGCCCAGAAAGCCAACTGCATACTGGGTTACTTCAAAAGAAGCGTGGCCAGTAGGTGGAGGGAGGTGATTCTGGCCCTCTACTCTGCTCTGGCGAGACCCTGCCTGGAGTACTGTGTCCATCTCTGGGGTCCCCAACATAAGAAGGACATAGACCTGTTGAAGCAGGTCCAGAGGAGGGACACAAACATGATCACGGGGCTGGAGCACCTCTGCTATGAAGACAGGCTGAGAGAGTTAGGGTTGTTCAGCCTGGAGAAGAGAAGGCTCCAGGGAGACCTTATAGCCCCTTCCAGTACATAAAGGGGCTACAGGAAAGCTGGGGAGGGACTCTTATCAGGGAGTGTAGTGATACAATGAGGGGTAATGGTTTTAAACTGAAAGAGGGTAAATTTAGATTAGATATTAGGAAGAAAATCTTTACTCTGAGGGTGGTGAGCCCCTGGCGCAGGTTGCGCAGGGAAGTTGTGGCTGCCCCATTCCCTGGAAGTGTTCAAGGCCAGGTTGGATGGGGCTTTGAGCAACCTGGTCTGGTGGGAGGTGTCCCTGCCCATGGTAGTGGGGGTGGAATGAGATGATCTTTCAGGTCCTTTCCAACTCTAACCATTCTATGATTCTATCACGTCAGCTTTTTATGAGGTGCTTAGCCTTTCTCAAGATCAAAACTTCGTAACATCTTTGACCAGATAGATTTGGCCAACTGTTTTTTACAACCTCAGCTTTTCATCAGGTTACCTTGAATTGGTTGAAACACAGATTGAGTTACTTCTGATCATAGTCTCCTGAGAATAAAATCAAGTAGAAATCTGCTTATTATTGGCCACAGTAAAATAGCTTGAGTCTCAGCTGAACATTTTTCATTTTGTTCCAAATTTTTCCTGATAGTAGATTATTTAAGTGTTAATCCAATCTTCAGAAATAAGGAGGCTGGTAATCAAATTATGTTTTATATTTTTAAATTGTAGCATCATATTAACGTGTTGGGGTTTTGTCTGATTTATGATTAAAAGAACTTTCTATCATGCGTGCATTTCCTGACTGGTTTTGTTTTCTGATGTGCAGTGTCACGTAGCACAGTGTACAGCCAGAGTATTTACTTTTTTGACAGGGTAATACGGAACATTTTCTAACTTATCTCCAGAAAATCTCAAAGAGATCTGACAAGATAATAGCTTTTGCCTGTATCCTGTGCCTTTTCCTGTTTAGTTATTCAGTCTCTTATCTGGTGCTGTGAGCTCCTTAGATAAGTGTTACTTGATTGTTTAATAACTAAGGTGCTTTTCATAATGCCTATCATGCTGCCAGAAACCATGCTGTTTATTTCATTCATGTTCTGATCAATTGGGTATTAAGTAATTACTATTTTGGGCTATCTCCAAAGGCTCTTTGCCTCTGCAGTACCCTCCATTACAAAGATGCTGTATTCTGGCACTCGGTTGTGTTGAGGTGTGTTGTAACTAATTACTGGAGAGCAGTAACAAATAAATTTCTTGGTCCATAGGACCCGAGTTGTACGGATTGCCAGCAGTGCTGAACCACGCATACGAAAGCGCTCTGTAGATCTTGGGAATGATTTTGCTTTTTCTTAGGCTGAATGGGGTATAATTCTGTTTAAAATATTTAGCTTGGTGCTCTAGGCCAGACATCTTCACCAGGCATGTCGTTAGAGGCTATCTAACTGGCCGAGCGCTCATTAGGGCTGGAGAGCACTTACTCTGCACCTGCAGAAGAGCAAATGGTTTCGTTTCCGCTGCGCAGAGCCGAATTCACTCTCACCAAATCAAGCTGTGCAAACCACACCAGCCGGCAGTAAGTGGGGAAGATAGAGGATTTGCTTCAAAATTGCTCTGCTGCTCCGGGCCAAAATGTGAATATAAAACCAGCCTTTGTGTCTATATCTCCACTGTCTTTTCTTCCCTCTCTCTTTGTGTTACTTATGGGAAAGACAGACCTTACAGACGGTGGCTTTGTGGTCAGAAGCGTGTTAACTGTGGTTTGGTTGTTGGTTGGTTACGAGGAGCTCCCATGATAGAAGCGGCTCTGAGGAAGTTTTGTATCTTGTCTTCCAAAGCCTATACTGTTCTTCTGCTCATTGTGAAAGAGCTGGAAAACAAAAAAGCCCGTGCAATTACACCAAGTCCTCAGCCATGATACATAACTGCAGGAGGCAACTGTAACCACAAACTTTTTTATAAATATTTGTCCTGCAAAGAAGGAGCAGTAATAAAAGCAAGTCACCAGTGGAGCCCGCTGGAAAGGTGACCAGGGCATGCCTTTATTGACAATGAATGTGCCTGCAGCTACCATGGAGATAGATTTATATTAACAACCGAGATTATAAAAGGGATGATGAAAACCCAGCCCCAAACCCTGCACCTCATTAATGGAGTCACAAGACAGGAATCTTAATGGAAGTGGGAAATACTTTGACTTGACTTCATTTTCTTTACAGAGGAATCTAGTGATCCTCTTTCAGGCAGTTCATAAGACAGGCTGCTAAGAAAAGAATAACAGGGAGTGATTTACATTATCACCAAATTCAATCTTGAAGCCAGTAATTTTGGTGTCAACCTACAATTACAGGCAATCACTTCCACTCCTCGGGTTGTTCTAGTCTGTTACTGTTTACAGCGTGTACTTACCTAATGCACAGCATTGTCTCGAGTTGATTGTACTTTTGTTGTAATTAATCAGCTATGTTCTGTTTTCTTTAGGATGTAGTGTTGCTTCTGTGGAAAGCTATAGGCAGATGAAAGTGTTTCTAGTTAAAAGAGGGTTTTTTTTGGGGTTCTTTTTCCTGCTCCACTTGCTCAGTAGCCTCACAGAGATTCTGTGTATCAGCTTGTGACCTGAGAAGGTTAAAAGGGTTTCTTGCTAATATAGGCATGACAGCCACCAAAACCCCCTTCCCTAAGAGGACAGGGGATGGCAGTGGTGCTTCCATCTCCGTGGAGGAGAGGCAAAGGACAAGGCACGTGCCAGATTTCTGGCTGGGGAGAGCACACTATGGGATCAGTCCTTCTGTGCCTGTGCCCAAGCACCAGATTTTTTTTCAGGGAATCTTTTAAAATGTTTTTTAACAAAAGTAATTCATTAAGTTTGAGTGTTACCAAGCGGTGTGATTAAGTTTCATTCTCAGCAAAAGCCTGCATCAGTTAAAACTGGTTTCCAGTTAGCCTTAAAATATGGAGACATTACTGTAATCCCCTCGGCTTAAAGAAAGGGGTTTCTCCCTTCCTCCTTCCTGATCCTCAGAAAACCCAACAACAAAACTTACTGATGGTCCCGATTGCTCATAGATGTGTTTGTTTGCTTTGCTAGGAATGTAGCAGGCTTTAGTTCAACAGCAACAGTTTTCTCTTGCATCCTGCAAAGGTCCTGGCTAGACACGGGAGCCTGGGGCTCCCTCTGGCCCGAGCCCATGGGGAAGCACTCGAGGTCCCACCGCCCTCACGGACCACACAGAGCGATAACGCTGACCTTTATGTAATACGGATAATGTCATTAAGGGAACTACATTGACGATCACGCTGAGGCTGAAATGAGACCAAGAAAATCTTAAACACCCCATGTTGGCACGTTGGAAAAGCTCAGCCGCTTTCCTGTGAATCATTTCAGTGTATGGTTTTAAAAAATCCTGGCAGCAATTTCAGCCTTCCTTTAGTTGTACGTGTTTGGAGAAGTGAGAAAATAAAAAGATGCAGGTTTTAGGCTTTTCAGTGTAACAGCTTACAGACAATATTGAAGTTTTTGATAATTACTGAGAGTTCTTCTGTGTGACACTTTTGATCATTATATTTTCATAAAGATTTCTGACTTTGAGGAACACAGACCTTTGTGAATTCTTGCTGTTACAACTCTGTGCTTAAAAAAAAATAATCTAACCTTTTACATAAGTTTTCTGTAAATTCTCCTCATTAGGCAAAATGTTGTGTTTGATTCATTTAACCCATCTACTTGTGTGATATGGCAGTCACTTCATTAAACATCTAGATGAGAATAAACAGAAAGCAAGCTGTCTTGCAAAAACAAGATCTCGTGTAATGTGTTAAACTGTATTAATCATCCCAGTTTTCCATATTAGAAGATAATTAGTGCTCATAGCATAAAAATTATAGTATAAAAAAACCTGATTTTTTTTTATAGCAGGCACGCACACAGATATGCACACTTAATCCTCGTACAATGACTAAAACCCTGTTATAGATCAGCTGATATTCTCATATCGTTTCCTTTCTCTTAAATAAATTCTCATCTTTCTTACCCAAATCTGCGACTCATAAGTTATGCAGTGTAGCACTATGAAAGTAAGACCATAAAACATAAATTTAGGCTGAAGAAATATAATCTTGCAGTCAAAGAACAGCACTCTTTAGGGAGTTATACCTACGTAGAAACCTGGGGAAGGAGAGCGTGCGGCCACTCTACGGGGAGTTCTGCGTCATGTCACTGTTGGGAATGATGAGGTCAACACGCTCTAGGTAGTAGATCCTCAGGAAAGGGTTTGTGGTCTCTCGTCAGAAATGGATGTCTATAGAATTTTGGTTTTCACTGATCACATTACCTGCTTGGTTCACAATTCCTTGCAGAGAGTTGTGGCACTGTCACTAGGAATATATTACTACTCACAACCTTGGTGTTCCTTGTTTTAGCCCTCAACTCTTGTGAGTCTTTCACTGCCTCATGCAGAAGGAGTGGGGGATGATGTTAGGTCAGGGGAATTCAATTTTGAAGCAGAAAATAATCTGCAAAACAGGTGAAATTAAGGTACTGCAACCAATCCATCCTGAAACATGTAAGACGACAGTATTTTGTAATTCGTGTGTCATACTTACACCTTGCCGCCCACGTAGCCATCTCTGAACTCCTTCATGGTGTGATGCCCACCACACTGACGATCCTTAATACCTTTCCTAGTGTTTCAAAGACATTCCAGCTCACTCTTCGATCATATACCTAAGGGTCTTCCTTACTTTGCATTTAAGGCTGTTGTATATCTGTGTACATATATGCAAATGAAGCTATAAGGGTGATCACGATGGTCTCGCGCTTGGCCAAGATGGATTCTGCAGTGGCTGTCATGTAGGTATATATTCTCAGGTATTGATGAGTTATTTACTAGAAGTGCTTACTGGTTTAGTGAGCACTTTTACTTTGATCTTGATCCTGTCACCATTGAAAGGGTTGCTCCCATGTTGATGAATAATGCTCTGTAAGTATCTGTGGTTTGATGTAGAGCAGGTACTACACGGTGAAGGGTGAGAGAACCCAGTCCCCTGGGACTCAGGCGTTACTGGGGAGATGTGAAGCAGTGAAGATAAAAGGAGCTTAATGTATGATAACATTTTAAAAAAGGTTATCCTTACTCTTCACCTACGCAGACCCCATCCAGGCTGTTGTCTTACTGCTGCTTATTTCTAGGAAAAAATTCTTCACTCTTGTATTTCTGCTGCTTTGTTTTGGTTTGCTTTGGGCTTTTTTATATGGTTGGGTTTGTTTTGGTTTTTTTTTTTTGAGTGGGGAGGAGGGAGTGGAGTTGGGGAGAAATAAAGCAAGCCTGTTAGGTATGTAGTTATATTATTAAAATAGAAAACTCCACAAAGAGAACATTGCCTTCCTTTCCTAGAAGGTGCTTTTTTTCCTCTCTTCACCGTTGAAAAAGCAAACAGCAACTCTTCCTAAACACGGGCCTGACTTGTACTGGATGCTGCATTTCAGGACTTCATCTAATCAGGGCATGGAATAACAGGAAGCCTGAAAAATCATCTCCCAAAACAGAATCAAATTATCGTTCTTTTTATCTCTTCAATCCCATTCAACTTTTCTGTGCAGTTCCAGTGGATAGACCTTTTTTTGGCTGTAAATGAAGACAGCTGTTGGCTTATGATACCAGATTCTGGCCAGAATTACCAGTTTGGCGGTTTAATGAACATTGATATTTAGCCTAAACTTTTAAAAAGGCGTAAAGATGTATACTAACTGTAATGCAAAAAATAAAGATATATTCCCTAATTAATGGCAATTGCACTAGAAGTCATAAACCTTAACAAGTTTGGTTGAGTTTCTGTATCCAGGGTTTTGAACGTGTGCTTTTCCCACAAAATCAGCAGAAATATCAGGGTCCGGCAAGCAGTGTGTCTTGTCGTCTATGGATTTAAAAGCAAAAGGAGCACATGTTGACACAGTAAATGTGGGAAATACAGTGTCACTGCATATGATATGCCAAATGTTTGGTTATTTTGTTAGTAGGGTCTTTACTTTTTCGGTAAGAAGGTGCGCCAGAAGCATGGGTGAGTTCAGCTGAATGAAATTTGCTTTTTAGTAATGAGCTTTATTTTGTCTTTTGACACTAGATGCATCCACACTTTAAGTGGAAACTTCCCTTCTTATTTGGCTTACCTGCCCTCCAGTTAAAAAGTGAGTTAGTTATTGCCATGCAAAGCAAAAAGCCTTTTGAATATTGTCAAACTGGAGCTCGGAGACCCTTTGGGTGGGGCCTGAACATTTTATGTGTGCGTAGTTGTAAATGGTGCACAACACACTAATGAATAGGACCCAGGTAGCTTGAGTGTCACATCCATGCCAGACGGAGCTGTATATCTTATCGGTCAATGGAGCAGAATTTCTGTAAGACAAATGGGGCTAATAAAGCATAAAGCACTTGTAGCTTTACAGTGATTTGTTGTGTATGCTTGCAGCGTCACTATGAATTTTAAAGTATTAAAGATTACCTAAATGTGATCAAACTCAAAATTACAGAGAGATGTAAGCATGACACTAGATTAACTGATTAAAACAGCCTTTGAAAAAGTGAACATAAACAATCTGTAGATCTATGCTGTCTTGAACTTGACAAATATAGGAAGATTAGAGTTTATGAAAATAGTCATTCTATGATTTACACTTAACTTACTTTGAAGACTATAAAACTGAACAGTTTTACATGACTGAGTATTTAAAAGAAAGATTAGAGAGACATGCATGGGAGTGCAGGCATATGACCATACACTTCTCAAACGCGTTTCAGCTGGGATATTTCCCATCCCAGTAAACTGAAGTATGCAACTAATTTTTTTTTTTTTCCCCCCATTCCTTGCCAGTTCTCCTCAATCTGTCTCTTTTGTCTGTCATTGAAAAGAGAACATATGTTCTCTGGTAGGTTCTTTGTCACTTACCTAGTGTGATATAAGGAAAAAAATTATAAAGCCCTGCCCAGCAAATTACCAGTACTTGTTCCTGCAGATCTGGTTTGTCAGCCCCAAATGGCTGCTCCCTCAGCTCATGTGATATATCCCCCATCTGCAGAAGTCCAATGTGGTGGGGCTAAGAGCCTTGATTAGGATTCCAGCATGCTGCTGAAACATGAATCATTTGTAAGAATAGTGTGTGTTTCTGGCAGGAGGCAAGGAGAAATTTCAAGCCCTGTAAGCTGTTTCAGAGAAAGAAGAGAGTAACCTCCATCGCTGTGTTAGCCAAAGTTCATCAGGTTGATAAGGAAGATTTTTTTTCCTTTATTCCAAGACAATATATGAAATATTACTGAAGGTATAATGACAGCAATTTAATTATACAGTCTTTTTATTACCAGATCATGAGATAATTTGCACAGCTTTCTGAGATACTCTGCATATGCAAAAAATTCTGTGAGTTACGATAGCTATTTATTTAGGTCCTTTGGTGGAATGCTTTCCATTGATATTAATTAATTTCTTTATGTTCCTATGGCTAGAAATGTTACTAAAGAAGTATAAAGTTTTATTATTATTCTACAAGTGAAGAATGGTCTTCTAGATGTCACATTATAAAAGAAGCTATTTCTTGCCTAAAGGACTTAATCAGAAAGATCTGCCAGTGAAGAACTCTCTTCAGATCAAAATCCACAGCTCGCTTCCACTTATCTCTGAGGGTCAGTTAAAAACGTCTCTAATGTTTTGACATATTTTTGTCTTTTTTCTTCATTACAGTAGGACTGGAAGTGACCAGACAATTAGATGAATACTTAAGGACTTAAGCATAATTATATGCTAGTTCTCAGTCATAGTAACTTGCAACCTTACATTTTATAGAAGACAAACATTTGTCCATTTTCATGTGCCAAGTTTAACAAGACAGCTCAAGACTATTGTTCACTCCTATTTTTCCCCTCATTCATATAAAAACTGCTAATAAATTAAAAAAATACATCACTCAGTTTGCCAATGTAGAAAATCGTGTAATCTGGCTTTGTTGTCATGTAGCCATCATTACCATTCATTATTTATATGTAGGATGAAATAGCTGAGCTTACATTAAGATGACTGGCAACAGAAGCGACTCTTCTAGAGACAAACAGAGAGGGTGGTAACAGATATGAGTAAATAATGAATTTCCTTTTCATTCTTCAGTTTATATTTTATTACAGAATCTATTTTTTCTGCATTTTATTAAACAGTTGTTATAAATTACTATAAGAACAGGCTTATATTATTATTTATTTTTTTAAAAAAAGAAATAACTTTCCTGGATTACTCTTGAATTATTACATTTTAGCAACTCAGCAACTTCTTGATCTCCTACAAGTTAAGCTCATTCATTGTTTTTCATCTCCCTTACAAACAGAATGAGATCAATAAATACTTATATGAAATAAGCCAGAGAAATGGAAATATACTGCTTAATAGTGTTACCTGGCATTTTCTTCTTTTGGGTCACTACCGAACACATGGCTGTGCTATTTGGGAATGCTCTACCAACGTACAGTAGTGTCCTTGTTCAAATTTGTTGTGAAGTTGTTCGAGTTGGGCTGTAGTAATGCAGAAATTGGGTTTAGTTCTATGTTTGCTCTCATTGTTCGTGACTCTTCCACGACTACATATCCATGTTCTCATCTGTCGTCCTTCAGTAGCAAAAGACAGTTGATTTTTCTTTGTTTTAAAGTGCATTCTCATCCATCTAATGCTTGTTGTTGAGCCTCAATTAAGGATTTTAAAGTGCTTTGAAGCCATAAGAAATATTCTCTTCTCTACTGCAAGATATCGTATGTCTTATGATAACAGGATTTTTCCATCTTCTCTAAAGTGGCTATAGTGAGGTCACGGGATGCTTATTTTGATTTTTGATCATGGTCATCACTCACTGAAATCCAAGCTTTCCTCTTCTACTACTCTGAGTTGGCTTTCTAACTTGCCAGCATCATATACACTCACCGTTACTAAATCCCTTCAGGGCTTGAGAACATCTCTTGCCAATCACAAGGACTACCTTTGTCCTCGAGTTTGGAACTATAGCATTCAGGATCATCAGATAAGCTGTTATTTTGATTTTTTTTTTTTTTGCATAATTTTAATGATTAAATGTTAATCGGTCAGAGTTAATTAATTCTTTCCATCATGACAAATGATTGCCTCCAGCAGAGCTCCTCTTATGAATATAGAAAGCAGAGGGTCTGCTCTGATATTATTTGGACAAGTTACTTGACCTGTCAGTCTTGTTTAATTATTACAGCTGCCATTAAGAAGCAAATGTTAAATGTCAGAAGATAATAGCCCCCTAAAATGCCATGTGAAACAAGTGCTTTTTACATGCAAAACCTTTCCTCTGTGCGAAAGCAGTATTGATATGTACTATTTGAAAATTCATCTTGCAGATTACATCAGACAATTAAAAGGATTTGAACCCTTTCCATCCCCTATAACTTTTTCAGAATCAAATCTAAGCCCAGTGTCCCAGTCTGATGGGTGTCAATGGCAATAGGATGACTTGTATATACAGCTGATTACTTTTGAGAGTATGTGCTTAATATAATGAGCGTGCTTCATGGTTTAATTAAAGGGAATGGATAGGGAGTACAGCCTCCTTTCCTTTGCTAAAGCAGGGAGAGATCTTCCCTCCTTTGTTCTGAATCTGTGCAAGCCTTGCTTCTGGTCCTTTTTTCCCCTCCTCTCTCTGCTAGTGCAGTTTACCTCCTCCGACACACTCTGTCCACTGGCAGGACTGGGTTTCCTGGATCTGAACAGTTTCTGTTGCGGTGTCTCATTAACTAACCAACACTGACGTGGTGACAGTGGTGTGGATGATGTGAGAAGAAGCGTAAGTTTGCAGTCTTAAGCCATTTGGGAGCGGTCACTGCCTTTGTGCTGGGGACCCTGAGCGGATGCACACACAGGGGCACACGGCCGAATCTCAGGTAGCTCAAGGGCAGATGGAAGAAAATCAGGTCAATGGACTGTAGCAACGTGTGACCGTGAAATAAAAATCTCGGGAAGGCTGACCTTGTATCTGTGTCTAGCAGCATGGTACTAGCATGCACTTTAGTTAATTGCTTTTAGAGCATTTTGTTGTGCTGCTTACCAACATAATGCCATTACCGTGGCAGTGAAACGTCAACACAAGCAGGACTTAAGGTTACATATCTGCTCACAAAGCCCCACCGAATTAAAAAAATATCAGTAATCAGTTTATTGTCTAGGAGATTTCCTTGAGGAAGGGTAGGCTGCTCCTTCTGCGCTGTTGCTCTTCTCTAACACCATAAACAGATTATGAGTGAATGCACCTTATACTTATTCATAATAGATTTGTGTCAACACAGATAATACACATATATATCTCCTTTCATTTACAAGCGCTCAATAGAGCATGGATCTCATTTGGGAAAGCATAATACCCTTGAATTGGGGAAAAAAAGCTGTATGCGCTAGGATGGCTGTCCTAATTATGGCGTATGGAGCAGCCCTTTTGCTTTGTGAACCCCATTTGTATCTTTATCTTACACTAATGTCCTGAAGCTCTGAGGTTCTGGCCAAGCCATGTCAGCAGATGTTTCCATCAAGTGGCATTAGTGGCCCGATGGCCTTGAAAGCTGCAGGAAGAGTGATGCAGTTTTCTGGCAGTGGGAGGTCATTTCTCCGTGCTTTACAGCTCTTTACAGTCCACAGGCAACAGAGCAAAGGCAATGGCCACGCTCCTTGTGGAATGGGATTCTTTTGATGGTAGAGTGGAATATATGAAGTTTCAACAATTCATAATACGGCTTTATCAACAGGAGTAAACTACGTTGTGTATACCCTGTATTTGAATATTTTTAATATCTGCTAAATATAGTGTTCCCGTGTATAATAAACATACTATGAAGAGTTTTAAAACATTTTAAAAAATATAAAAACCTGGGAACAACTGCCAACACTTCTGCATCTCTAACTCTATCTCATATACTCATTCAAAACTATTAGTTAGCATCTTTTTTCATCCAAACAAATATACCTGACTTATTCATGCACAGCCATGACATAAATTTGGTGTATTTTTCCTCAAGAACAGAGGCAGTGTTGTAATTGTAGCCAGATCACCTCCTATGAATTGTGAGAATACCATTGCCTTTGATAGCTCTGTGCTATTCACTGTAGATGAGGACTTAATCCTTGGAATCTTCCATCAGTAAGTTCAAGTGATTTTTTTTTTTTTTTTTTTTCTGAAGGAGAAGTCATACATAGTTGCTTGCTGTACAATAAGTATTTCAGTATCCCCAGGCAGTTTTATTATCCCACTGTGTTTTCAGTACAGAGCCATGACCCTGTACTGGGATAGAAGCCAAAGGATGAGCAGCATGAGATATTATAATTTGGTTTTATTCGAGACCTTTTTAACAATGTAATAATTTATGATAGTCAAGCTTTCCTTTGGGAAAACGTATAGAAAAACAATTTTATCTTAAACTTACTTACAAAAATACAGGTTTGGACTAAAGAATATTTTTCTTAAGAGATATGTTTGTAGGCAACATAGCTAATTAATCCAAATGTCCTTGGGTTTGTGGCATTTAGGTATAAACGAAGTTATATATCGCATCGTGGGGATGCTGTTTGTTGAGTGCTTTGTTTAGAAAAATGTTTGAGTCAGCACTGTCCTCTGACACGTTGTCTCAGTGTATCCGCAATATTGAGATACTGAGAACCTATTTTGCTGAATCTAATTGATTCACACATTCCCCTCTGAAATTGTTTAATATCTCATGTTCACAAAGATAGCAACTTTTACACATCATTTCATTTAAAATGTAGGATTCTGATTTATACTTGATAAGCCACAATGCTGGGAAGCACTGCATTTTCATGAATAATAGCTAGAATACCTGAAACACTTCTTTAAACAGCTTTTTTTTTCCCCCCAAGTTTAATTGGAGCAATCTAACGCTTGCGCATACCATCAAACTTATGTTTTGTGGCATTCAGCTTTCAAGAGGCAGCTTTTAATGCGTTTTAAAACAGGACTCCATCCTGCTGATGGGTTCCACACAATTGTCTGCTATACCTGCAGATTATTGCAGGTTTTCTGTGCTATAAATAGAAACTAAAGTGAAGCTTGAAACTAGTCATCTAACTTCAGCATGCACTAATTTCTTGGTGCTGTACAGTTTCTAAATAAACATAGGCATTCCAGGTTTGTTCTTAAGTGAGATTCAAATTGAATTTAAAATTGTTGCTCTCTTCCAGAAGGGAGCATCAACAGGTCTTGCTTTCTGTCTTTAAACAGAAGTTTTAGGCAATTTTTAAGAAATAGCCTTAGGCGTACATGTCTTATTTGACTAGCCAGCTCTATTAGCTTGTGATTGCTGAATTTGTGAATTCGACATATTTTAGCTGATTTAATGTGATTTTTGTAATGCTGTTGGTCTTTCAGAGAGCTATTTCTATAATATTTAGGGTGAATAAATAGCCTGCAAAAGTCCAATAGATAATGTTGTTACCTGTTGCAATCTTCTGGAAATGCAGTGCATATTTGAATGGCTCTGCTATGAGATTTCTGGCAAACTCTGTTTCCTGGCTGAAATAACCAACTCAGTTAAGATTTTGGCCACCGACCTTTTCATGGAAGTGTTCAGATGGGCATCTGATTCCAGTTCCACTATTATCTTCTGTTATCATCTGAAGTAAAGGAGATGGTATTTTCTTTACTTAAAAAAGGTATCCCATAGCATCGCTTGTACAATATATTTTTCAGAATGAGCATTTATTAGGCTGTTCTTATACCAAAATATTCTTATGAAACATTAAATAAAGTTATTTTTAAACTTCTGGGATCTATGTTGCTTGTTCCATGGTATAAATCTGTTATCTCTTTGTAGGAAGGTAATGAGAAAGTTTTGGTAAAAGTCAGATTTGCTATTCATATAATTTGATCATTACATTGTGAGCATTTATATCCCTGGAGTTTGATGTACCGCTGAGAAAATTTCTCATTCACTGTAGATGGAGAGACGGTGGGTGTGGAAAAGTAAAGAAAACCATTTAAAAATTGACACAGCTTGCCAAAAAGGTAGATGGATTAGTCTCAGAAGAGCGCAAGTAATAGCAAAATTGAAAGAGGCCACTGAACAGAAAGTTGATATGCAACCTATCTCTTATTTATTCCTTGTAAGGCCAGATATGCTTTATATGGCGCCTTAGCATTTGTTATGGCAGTGAACCATACATGTCACAAAAATCTTAATGGAAAACTTGAGCTGCCTTACAGCACTTGAGAACTGTCTTCCTGACGTCCTCCTGTCTTGCTGCAGTGCCCAAATAAGGAAAGGTTTGATATGGAAATATTTTCAATTTCTGAACTAAGGTTACTTAAAAATCACTGCCGAGGCCCTGAGACGTATATAGATATCTATGAGTGGGTACCCAATCTTAGGCTGATGCTGTGTAGCATCCTGCTACCTTGCCTCCACAAAAACAAAATCACAATTACAAGCATTAAAAAACAAAATCCACTGGTTTTATTGTAAATCTCCCTTATTGCAGTAGTGTTTACAAATCAGCCGAGATCCTTCCTACTAGAAAGGTTGCAAACTCAAAGTAGCAGGCAGTTCCTGAGCTGAAGTTTTCCATTAAAGTAGATAAGGCGTCCAAATGTGGTGACTGTTCCTTTTCCTTCTGCTGAGTTTTACGCGAGTTTATGGGGCTCATCCTCAGCTGCTGTATTCTGTTATTGCTGCAATGATGTTAATGAAACAACGGCAATTTTTATCGGTGGCAATATGCCCCCATATGTACGGGAACTTTCTTTTCTTTAGTAAAAGCACAGCTGAAAGAAAATTTCAGCTACAGTAGAACAACATATCCACGTATTGGAAATGGAGCATATTAATTGGATATGTATGAAATGAAAATTGCCTTACAGAGAAACAGAAATCAAACCTACTATTTCCAAAGTATTAATTTCAATTTTTTTTTTATTTTATTTCATCTGTGGTGATAACCAGGGACATCGTTTTTGCATTTAAAAAGCTGGAATCAGTCTTTGGAGTTTCCAAGTGAAAACATGCCTATCTTTTAATGTGGGTTGTTAAACTGAGACCTGAATGGCCTATTTATTTGCTGCTTTGTTTGAGTGGAGACTGGATCTAATCTGTATGTACACTGAGGGCTCTCCCTCCCTCAATTTCTCTGAAAAAGTGCAATTAAATTTTAGGCATAATAGGATTAAAGCATTATATTGCATATGACATGACAGTTGTGTGCAGAATTATTGAATTTTATATTCTCACTGATATTTTACTTGAATGTGGAGATAAAAAAGATGACCTAATTCATCTTGTATCTCTCTTTCAGGACCATCCTTCTGTTTTAGGCTACTTATGCTTTTTCCAGTTTCATTTTAAGTCTGCCATTTCCTTGGGAGATTATTTCGCAGCCTATTAGACCTCACTGTTTGGTGGATTTTTTTTTTTTATATATTTTTGATATACAGTTTTCTTATATCTTTAAAATACTGAAAGCAGAAATTTTTAAGTCTATTTTGACCACATGAAGCACAGTAAAAGTTGTAGTGAGGCACAAAATTCCACCAAAAGAATTAAACGTAACTGGAAAATGAATATATTTATTTCATCTGGAAAATTTAGAGAGAATATATTAGCTAGCTTTGATTTTAGAGTAAAT
Source organism: Anarhynchus alexandrinus (assembly GCA_008711295.1). Classification (NCBI taxonomy): domain Eukaryota; kingdom Metazoa; phylum Chordata; class Aves; order Charadriiformes; family Charadriidae; genus Anarhynchus; species Anarhynchus alexandrinus. The sequence goes on along the minus strand of VUYV01000072.1, from coordinate 3,296,783 downwards.
GAGTACTAAGTACTTGGGGAAATAATTGCGTTCTAGAACCATTGTTTTTTCTGTAGCTTCTACCCGTTTCTCTCACCAGTTTGTCTCCCATACTGTGTTAGAGAAACTAAGGGCCACCTTCCTTTTAGAAATGTACAAATTTACTAATTTATTTCTCTTTTTAGCCCCGTAACTATGTGTGCAGAACACCACTAGGGTAGTAGAAATGCCGTGGATTCCGGGCTAGCACGCCAGAACCGCTTTTCTTGAACCAGCCAGGATGTATATATGCTAAGCTAAAATGCCAATACTTAATTCTCCTCTGATGAACGAAGAGGACAGTATAAAAATCTGTTGATTAAACGTACTGGCCACGAGATGAGATTGCAGACGCACAGCTAAAATTATTTTACGCAGCATTTATGTGGCTTGGTGTTCCCGATGGTTTTTTCCCCTTCCAAGTATAAGCGTGTGGCTGATGCTTGGCTGGTCCAGGCCTGCGCGATCGTTCCCCTGAACGCAGACGAATTGGGAACTGCTTTATGACAGAGGGGGGCTTCACACCCAGCCTTCGCCAGACAATGGCTTGGCACCCCCTTCCGCAACAGATTTGTTTTGCTGTTTCCATTTTGGAAGAGAGCGATGTCAAAGGAGCCCGTTTGGCCGATGGCTCAGGCAGAAGGGAAGTCCAAAAGACATGACTGTTTCGGAGCAGCGAAATGAAATCCCACGCCACACCTACCCCATGAATTCCGTAATGAACTGGCAGACCTCGCGGTCTTTTTGACACAGGTCACACAACTTGGAAAACGCCAGGAACACCTCTTTTGGGAACAACAAGTACATCTCATGAAAACGGCAGGATTACTCAGTATTTTATGTACTTTAACCATGTTCCAGATACTCATTTTCAAAAAGGCACTATTCAAAGCTTTCAGATTTACCTTCCTACCTTAGAAAATTATGGCCCGCGCAATATCTGAATGATGAAACTATAGGTAGATTTTCCAGCAGTTGACAAATGGAAAAGACCTATTTAAATCAAAGTGATATAAAACTCTGAGTTTAAGTTGAAAATAATATGCAAAAAAAAAAAAATATCAGTTGTAGTATTCAGTTCTTTTCATAAAGAAAGACTTGTCATTAATTAGAAAACAATAAAATATGATTTTCAAACCCCATATCTTTTATTAAATATGGAATTTTGTTTTGCTTAAGCAGGAATACATACGGTGTATTCATAAGTATCCACTTATATGTAACAACATACAATTACTCAGAATATTAATTTTTACAGTCTTAACACCATTTATATTATTTTATGGTGTTAAAATTAGGGAGTGACACATCTTAATCCAGTAGATTAATTTCTTTCTTTAGTTCTGTCTTGTCATGTGTGAATAGAAATTTAGTTTTGATGGTAACATGCAAAATATAATTTTAATTAGTTGCATAAACCTATCCTAAGAGTGCTGAGATGCATTAAGAATAGAAAAAAATAAGATTTTTCAAAATTTATTTTGGATGACAAACCGCTTACTAAAAAAGGAATTTTTAATTAATTTTGATTTTAATTGGGTTTTTTGATCACCATTTGACAGACTTCCCAAGATATTTTGATATTTAAAAATGGACCTGCATGCGTGGCGCAGTTGTCAGAAGAGCCAAATTGGACTAAATCGGTAGGAATTGAATTCCGCAAAGGTTGAACACCTACCGAGTACAGCAGGAACTCTACCTAACTACTTGATATTCTGGATCCACTTCTTCCAAATTTTTGAATTAATAGATCACATATTTTTCCTACCAGTTTCTTGTCATAGACTGAAAGGGGAAGCCTGCTGGCTTTTCAGCTCACAGCCATTTTTCCAACATTCAAGGTATTAATCCAAATGAGAAGATATTCTTCAGCTCATTAAGATTTGTGAGGCACTATTGGCTCAGTATATTTTTAAATGAACATTTAAAGGATTTTAATAGATTATCAGACATTTATGTTTTAGCATTATATTTCGACATTGCTAATCATAGCATCACATAGAAATTTAAATGTGGTAATTTTAAAAACAGAAACTCTTGTAGTCTAAATTAAGTAGCCATGATTCAAAATTGATTTCTACTTCTGCTTAAGGTACAAATGCTGTTAATTGTGAATAAGGAAAGAAAATAAACACCTAAACTCTGCGTGCACCCAGTCTGATCCTCCAATGCACATACAGTAGCACTAAAACCACATCTACATGGTGCATATATAATTCTGTATAATGCAAGTTCAGTAGTATAACTACCGTCTCATTATAGTGATATACATGGTAATGAAGCATTGCATGTTGTAATCTTCTCTCCGGGGACTTCAGGCTCATTTTGAAGTCTTATATCACAACACCTCTCCTGGCCGAAAGTTCTGCAGAGATGAGATGGTTGTGCTTTTCCCTGGCCTCCCTCTAAACTATCCCAAGAGATCAACTGGCTTTGATGTTGCAGAATTTAGTGGAGAGGCAAGGAGGTGATATTTATGCCAATATTATACATGATACCATGTCTGCACTTTATATCTGGGTCACTGATTTATCTTAAGTGGATTTGTAGGTTGGCTTACAAAGGTGTTTTCGTATGACCGCAGACTCTAGGTGGGTGGTGGTAGAACGTGCGAGTTAATCTCCTAGAAGTGCAGGTAAGCAGTCTCATAATTTGTGTACTTTCAGTGATCCAGCTGAGAAACTCATCCAGGAGCATAAAAGAACCCTGATGAGAAAAAGATAAGCAACATATGTAAGTACAATCTCAGAACAGAGCCTTTAGTGTTAATAGGATATTTTGTAGGAATCTCATTAGACTGTAACTAGAATTTACATACTGAACAATACCGAGCTAAATCTTTCCTTAAGGGGCAAAAATGAAATGTAAACCTGGCTTCTTCTAGGCTTAAGATATTAACTGAAAATAATTTCCTTTTTCATCTTAGACAGCAGCCACAGCCTTTCCTTCCTTCCCTCTGCTGCCTCGGCTCACTGTTTCTGATGCATTGAACCCATAATCCTTTGACCACATTCAAACTAGTCCTCTGTGGTGCAATGTATAAAATTCTGGCTAGTCTTGGATTTCAGTCATCCAAAAGATACTAATCTCCCTTTCTGTGGGAAATTTTTTTGCCAGCCATTCAATCCTCATTATTTTTCTGTCACTGGAAACCACTAGATGCTATTAAGTCCCGGAGAATGAAGAGTTGTGTCACATGAGGGGAGGAAAAAGATTTTAAATAATGATTATGAAAAGAGTTTAAGGAACACAAGTGAAACTGCAGAACACACATATACTGCATATGAGTTTCAGTGAACAGGAAATCAATTTCATAGTTACATTTCCAAGGTTTGCAGTCGTCTCGAGTATTACACCCACTGAATGCTCCATTTCTTTCAACTATCAAGGTTACTGAACTTCAGATACACTTCTCCTACTGCGTTTACAAATCAATTAAGTCAAAAGAACAAAGCTTTTTTACATGCTAGAGAAGTAATGCTCATTAAATTTTGGATAAGGTGCAAAGACAATTACTTCTAAAAATGGATGAAATTAATTGCACTCTTGGTTTCTTTTGATCTTCTGCAGCTTACATTATGCTTGTTGGTTTTCTTCCCCCTCTCTTGAATGTATCGGTATTCCAGAGGCAGTCATAGGCTGGTGATTAAAACAATATTTTTATGAATAAATTTCAGTGTGCTCTGTCTGCTCTAAACACAAAAAGGTTTCATAAAAGAAAGTTATCCGAGGTTTGGTCAATCCTTGCTTACTGACCATCAGTGCTGTTGCATCAAGCACAATATTGTGCAGTGGGGTCACTCTGGGTCCGAAGGGTGCAGTTTCTAACTGCGATCGTGTTTTTCTTAACCTGTGATTTTGGGGTGCCTGGTAATTTATCCCTGACTGTGACTGTACTCAACCCAAATTTGCCTTTTGTTCACATTGTTTGGACACAAGCACAGGCTGAGGGTTGGTTTCTGGGCAGCCCCTTTGGCTTGGCAGATAGGAAGGGTGGAGATCTTGGGAATATTCCTGCAAACTGGGGTCAGGCAGCAAAGACCCCGTGAACAATGTTGATCTCTCGTCTTGTTGTGCGGTACAGTGTGAGATCTGGAGACAGCTGATCCATGGTCATCCGTTTGCTAGCAGGTTGGGTGTTAGAAGAGATGGTCTGAGAATACAGCGTGCTTTGACACCCTCTTAGACCCGTTTGCCATAAGGCAGTCCCAGCATAGCATCTAAACCTTCTTTTACTGTAAAGGAACTAATATCTCTTATTTTTCAGGAACAATAGTAAGGATTAATTAAGGTTTTTTAATTCATGGTATTCATGTTAGGTACTAATTAGTGTTGTAGATAGAACACAGTTGCCTTGGTATGAAGTTTTACAGAAGTGACATCCACAAGTGCTGCTTGTTTAAACTTTTTTAGCTCCCAGTTGATGAGTGTTTCTTCTGAAATGCGTAATGATCTAGCAATTGCCTTTATGAAAGAGCACATTGTTATTGTTGTTGTTGTCATTATATTCTGGTTTAATACAAATATCTTTTGAAAACAAAAACAGTCTTCTCACTAATTTTTTCCCCCACAGTTTAAGTGTGGGGAAGTGGACACTTCTCAGTTTAGCTTGCAATTATGAAAAATCAAGATAATATGCTTATAATTATACACAAGAAGTGGAGTAATATCAGAAGACCTACTGCTTAGAAGATAAATATTTCACTGAAGTGGCTGCATGTTGGAGTATTCCTGCAGTGAATCCCATGCTTGCTTGAGCCAAGTACCCACGGTCAGTAGAAAAGTTGGCTGAGTAGTTAACAGGATTGTGCTCTTGGTTTACGCACACGTAGGCAACATATAGATTTCTGTGGATACATATATTTATTGAAGAAAGCTTGCATATTGTTTCCTCTGTACCCAGCTGATGATAGAAACAGGGATAGGAACCTCAGCATGTGTTAAATGGGGAGGAGGGAGACACAGGGTTGCACCAAGAGCATTTTCCATCTTGAGTATTTGCCTGCTCAGAGAGGTCTGAGGGCCACTGCTGAACCAGAGAGGAGATTTCTAGGAAAGAGGGTAGACCTTAATTCCTCAGTCTGTGTCTAAGGATAACCTGTCCTCCCCGTGATATGATATCAGACTCGATAAACTGCTGAGAGTTATTTTGTGTATTTAGATTATAACATGCAGCTATTATTAAACTTTTTTAAAAAAATCTTTCCTTTCCTGTCACTCAAGGTACATAAAAGGGGGGTGGGAGGGAGAAACTCAGTTTTGCTCCCAGTGAATTTTACACAGAAATAAGAATGTTTCACAATTAGGAGTTTTTCTTTATGAAGTGCTAATCCAGACTTCTGTTGGGAATGGAACTTGTTCCATTCATCTCAGGAGCCCTTAATCTGCCAAAGGTGTTATAGTGGTTAATTGTTGCAATCCCATGAAAGATACAGAACCATACCAGTCACTTTTTCTATGGCTAGGGAAGCATATGCAAAAGGGACTGTCCCAAGGAGAAATGGTATAGCAGCAACAGAGTAAGGCAATTGTAAAATCAGAGAACTCTTGGGGCTGAGCCTAAACATTGCATTTTATATCTGTATTTGTGGTGAGGAGCTATCTATAGGGCAAGAATTGAATTCTTCTAATGCAGCTATTAATCATAAAGCTTCAAGGACCACAGTTCTCTTTTCTCTACCAAATGGTTTCTGTGGGCAAGTGTATTAGATGAGTGTGAGGCAAATGCCTGTTGATTAAGGGCTGAGCTTGGAGTTCGAGTCTTCATCACCATGTTCTTTTGCTGTATGATTGATGAAGCTCAACTATAATTAAATTTAAAGCCATAGATTTGGCAAAGAACAGTATCCATTAACTGGACTGATGTCATTTTATCCCATGTGATTCATTAACAAGTAGCAGTATATGTTTCCTGCAGTTTACCTGATGTCCTAGGACATTAAAGGTAATGGTAAAGAACTTGGGACATGAGGTTTGTTTATTTTCTTAATCACAGAGAAGCTGTCAGCTTAGGTTTGCCTAATTTTTGGGTGTTCACAGAAGAGGAGTAATGTTCTTAGAAGGTTTAGTATTCTGTTTATGATTGTTTAACATTCAGCATCAATGATTTTATTGCACAGACGTTGGCATTTTACTCATTATCACTCTGGTTTTCATGCCAGGTTCTTGCAAGAAGTGTATTTTATGCCAGGTGCCAAATAACCTTTTGTCATCTCGCTGCATGAGGCACTGCTTTTGTTCTACAGTCAAAAATTACATCCAGATCTTACGAACATTCAAAAATATCCATCTTCTCTTCTGCCTGCCCCTCTGACACACACACAATTTGGCAAGGACTAACAGTACTTCGGAATCCATACATTCTGCTCCAAGTGAGAAGAGACATGCCCCTCATTACTTAAGATCATCTCAGGCCAATTAAAGACCTGTGCAAATTAATAGATTTTTCTGATAGGTCCAACACTTGGCTATAAGGATGGTGGCCAGACTCTAGAGCCGTGAGGGCTACGTAAGACAAAACGTGTCAGATCCCGGGACTTGAGAAGGTCCAAAACATTTGAAATTTTGCCTATAAATAGCTGTGTGCACTAAAACACCCATATGGCAACATGTGCCAGATATATGTAGGATGAGCATTCTGAGTCACGCTTTCAAAAAGAAAAGCCAGCAGAAAGAACATAACACAAACCTGTAAATCCTTTAATTAATTCAGGAATTATTTATGTTAAATTATCATACATTTGCAGGATTACACATCTGCATTTTTCTTAACACACTCAACTATTTTGAACCTAGCAGCTAATTCCTAATTTGCTTTCATATATTCTATGAAAAGGCAAAGAAAAGCTTAAGAATTCTTATGTAAACCAGATCATTCCAGTGAAATAATTTTATTACTGCAATCCGTTACACAGCACTTTCATGATAAAAGAATATATCTTGGAAAAGCAAATCTTGGAATTTTTAGAGTGTTGTGGGAGGGGGTTGTTTTGTTTTAACACTGTTTTATTAATTCCTCTTTTCACTTGGTTTTATTCTAGACAAAATGAAGTGGAAAAAACCTGCCCATGTATAAATCAACATACTCTTTCTTTCTATTTAATTCAGCCAAAGAAATTACTTAAGTACTTTTCTATAGTGCTTTACCAGATTCCAAGAAAAAAAAAAAGTTTATGATGCAAATACTACCATTTCTTTCTGCAATAAACCTGTCATGGGATTTGAGTTATTTGCTTGCCCTTTTAGGAAAAAATGTAGTAATAATAGTAAAAAATAATCAGAAGACCTTAACACAGAATGCAGGCCTGATTCATTAAAAGTTACACGTCACTGTTTCTTAGCAGTTGAACTGAGTTTAGGCAAATCTCTCATCAAATCAGGCTACATCTTAAGGTTAGAAGCAAGGGGCTTGGCTTCTGTAAACTGTTTTACTTAGTGGAAATCAAAGGCATTACATAAACTGATGCCAGCAGAAGAAGGTTTGGCCATCTTAGTTTCATTAAATACTGTTGTGTCTTACTTTCATCTCCCAACTTTGTCAATGGAATTATTTGAAACTTCCTTCAAATTTAACTTCTTGTTTTGCAGTTCTTTGGTATATATTTTGCAGTTCTTTCCACAAGGACAGTTTCTCAATAATAATGCAACAATCCTAGAGACTGTTTCGGTGACAGCTCTCCGTTTTCTTCAATTCTGTCTTTCCAAACAGAGTAGTTTTTCCATCATTCCAGTGTTACTGGTCGTCACATGTAGTCATTATCCATAAGCAGGATCATGCACAAGGCACATTAACCTGTATATAGAAATATTAACTCCTAGATACCAGTTATAATCTATACACATGGAAACCTTATGCTGTTTTATGCAGCAGTAGAGTTCAGTCCTTGCCCAAGATGAGCATCAGAAATTGCTGAGTGGAGGAGACCAAAGACTGAATCACAGAATGGTCAGGGTTGGAAGGGACCTCTGGAGCTCCCCCAGTGCCACCCCCTGCCAGAGCAGGGTCACCTACAGCAGTTGCACAGGACAGCATCCAGGTGGGTTTGGAATGTCTCCAGAGTGGGAGACTCCCCCACCTCTCTGGGCAGCCTGTGCCAGTGCTCTGCCACCCTCAAAGGAAAGAGATTCCTCCTCATGTTTAGATGGAACTTCCTATGTTCAAGTTTGTATGATTACCTGCAATAATCTCTCACCTTGCTGCATGATGTGGAAGGAGTGCTGCAATTCCTCTACCATGAATTAAGGATCCTACACGTTTTAAGCATAAGCAGATGCATAGTCCTGCTGAAGCCAAGTCTCTTTTTTTTTGCCCATTTTCTGTTAAACTTTTCTGGAGGGAGTTCTCTTTGCCAGTTCCCGTGGTTAAGCCCCGTCGTCTTTGGTCCCCATCCCCTGAAGGCATGGGCTCTCCCAGCTGTCTCCAACACAGCGTGTCTCCCTCCTTCTCCGCTTGCTCTTCCCATCAGCTGGCTCGTACACAGCACATCTCCCTCCCTCTCCTCCCATAGCCCCACACCGGCTCCCCGCACCACATCCGGCAGCTGGGCTGGGGGGAGTCGCCTTGTGCAGCATTTGAGCAAAGGTTGAGGAGGGCAGGGAGGACAAGAGACTGCCAAAAGGCCTGTCAAGCCCCAGCCTGCCGCTCGCTGCGCGGAGGTGGTGGAGGGCACAGGGAGGCAGTACGTGACTTTTTTTTTTTCCACTCTTTTTTTTTCCCCTCTTTTTTTTTTTTTTGCTGTTCTGTTGACATCCCTTTTCTGCATAGCAGCATGACTCACGCGTGGTCCCTCACCCCACAACTTCACAATTGCAGCCACAGAGACTGTGTGTGGGAATAAGGAATAAAATGTGCTGCCTTCTAAGCTGCCTCTGATGAGACAAGCGAGGGCACAGCTAAAAGGCCACCGCAGCGTGCTCTTCCCTGCACGCAGCCCCAGGAGCAGCTTCTGCACGAGGCAGGAGGTGCCTTGGAGTCCTCCTGCATTATTTGCCTTCCTGGGGCTTTGATAAACTCAAGAAAAGGATTTAAATATACTTAATCATTGTGATCATGCAGATAGTCATGCATAAAAGCCTTTTGTGAAGAGGAAAATAGGTTTTCTGCTTGGTAACTGGATGAAGTCCTTTTCTTGGATGGCTGCAACAATAGAGCATAAAGGGATAGGGGGCCAACAGGTGTTGGCAGCACACAAAGGTGCAAGCAGTCCTCGTTTAGTACAGTTTAAAAATGATTTGTCCTGCAGAACAGGCAAAAACTGTTATCCCATCGTCAAGAAGGGCACCTGTCCACACCTTGCTGTGAGGTGGGAGCGTGTGGGCCAGTGGTCGGTGTTGAGAAGGTGTTGGGATGTGTCTCCATCCAGGTAGAAAGGGCAGATGTGGGTTACCGCTGGTAATGCAGGAACAGTGGAAAACTCAATCTGAAGTCCTTCCCTTTCCTTCCAGGACCACTGTGATCCCCAGTGTCCTCTTCTCACCTCTGCACCCTGGTTGTAACTAATTGGATCCACTTGCCAAGAGGATGCAGCTCTAATTACCCTGTTTTTAAATTGCCCCGGAGGGTGACTTGGCGGAAGAGCTCTTCACCCCCGTGAAGGGTATCTGATCTGTAGCCTTTTAGTCCCTCCTGGTCTTGTGTTGATTTTTCTTTACCTGCTCTTGTGTTGGTACCTAACACCTTGAACTCTGCAGTGCCACTGCATGTTTAATAACCAAATTTTAGAACTTGCTGACACATTAGAGCTTATTGTCTGTTAGTTTATAACACTGGTAAGTTCCTCCTAGATGTGGAGCTTTGTCAAATGTTTTCTGACAATCTAAATAACTAACATTTTTGACGTTTACCGCACCCCTGTGCCAGGCTAGGCACTAATAGGCTCAATGAAATCTGAGTTACTGAGGCATGACCTGAAACAATATTAGCTGTCCTTGATTATGCTCTGAATTTTCATGTTCCCCTCCTCCCCAGCCCCAGTGTGATCCTTTTAATGGTTGTCTAAGACTTGCTCGACAACTAATGGGAAATGAACTGACTGGTAATTTCTTGCTGTGTGTCTGCTTGGCCCCATGCCAGTCTCTTGAAATGATGGTACTAAATATAAATTTTCATTACACCTTCTTCAATTTCTATGCTTACTTCATGTAGTACTTTTAGATGAGCATTGTTCAGCTCTAGTCTCTTATCGGGTTTAAGAACAACAATCCAGTTAATTGACAGTTTGGGTATTATCACCTTTTCTTTTAATTCCTCATCGTCATTTGTGCGTGTTGAGTCTTAGGCAAATGTCTGCCCTCTTCAGTTTTAAAGATAGGTACAGGAATAATTGCTGTATAGCCTTCCTGTTCCTTTACACTCCATCACCTTTTTCTCCTGTCAGTTGCTTGGTGTATAATTATGCTGAAAATATCTTTTGGTATTAGTTGAGATGCTTTGCACTATTTGATGCTCATTTTTCAATTTGGCTTTCTCAAGTATTTTTGATTGCCTCGGGCTCTTGTTATAATTTACATAATCCTCCTGTATTCTAGATTCTTTCTACCTTTTAACGCTGTCATTTTATCCTTGATACTGTTTTCCTCATCCTTTGCTTCTGCACACCAGCTCCTGTTCTCATTTGTGACACATCCTGTAGATGTTTTCTTGGAACAAGCATAGCTAGTAATATCCTTCCTTTACTACACTTGATTTTCTGGACTTTATTTAATTCACATCAATTTCCTTAAACTCACTTCTCCAAATTCTACCTTTTGTAAAGTCCATTATTTTTGGACCTTTTTTCTTAACGCAATCTAATGAATATGTTGGGTATGCATACATGTCTTGCTTTCTAAATACAAAAAAGCCTTTAAGGAAATGCTATCTCTCCTGAACAGTTCATTTTTATTCAAGAAAACAAAGTAAAGTGGGTTGCACATTAGGCTCTCCTGCTGTCTTAAATCATGAAATAATATTTGCTGCATGTGAATTACAGCTGAAATTGCGATAGTCACCTAAGGCAATACTAGATGATTTTAAAGCCTGGTAACTATAAATAAAAAGCATGGTATAACAGTAAATAGATTTATTTTTCATTGAAATCAGAGTTCACTCATAGTAGGAAAATTTTCGTAGAGCTGTTGGGATCAGATTAGCCCCTGTCTTTCATCTAATGTGGAATTTTTAAGTGAGTGTGGAAATTTCCCAATCTGATGTGAAGAGCAGCCTGCACTCACTTAGTAATACTTTGCCACAGACGTTGGCTGCGCAAGGTACCGAACAATAGTGAATCTGCTCCTAACTCTCAGAATCTAAACCAAGTTTAGTTGTAAAGCAGATAATTTAAAATAATTTCTGGCAAGCAAAAAGCACAGCTCGTGACAACACTGGCATTTCTTTCACACATTTCGAATCTCCTTTTTGCTGTTGAGGTTCTGGAGGATCTTGATGAAATTTTTACAGCCAATGTTATGTCTTTCAGCAGAGAGATATAAAATTTACACTGATGTCACCAACGATCTGGGCTTTTCTATAGTCTGCTGCACTTTCATGGCATGTCACTGAACGTGTTCAGAAAAGAATTGTACCTGAAACCTCTTAAGAGATTGTCTTCTTTTTATTGTTTACTCTTGTAAAATATCATGTGCAGAATCCGAGGAAGACTAATTTTAACCAACTTTGCGAAATATAGTAAACATTTGAAAATGAGACCTCTTAGAATTTGAAGTTATCGTTAAATTAACAGCTTTGATGTCTTTGCAGAGGAACATTAACAGCTCTAACGCTTGAGACAGACCTACTATTCCGCTCAGTGAAAGTTTGCATTACTGCAGTTTGATGGTTGCTAGTGCTATAGCTTTCTTCAGATATACTATTTTGAGGTGAGGTGGGTTTTTTTTTTCCATGAGAATGAATATTTTGGTGTAAGACAAAACAACAGAAAAGCTCTAAAGAGAATATACTAAGCTTGATGTTTTTTGCAGAGACAAAGGCAAAAGGAGAAGCAGGTACTTCAGTCGCTCATTGTTTGGTAGAGCTGTTTGTAGTAGCAACTTCCAAAATAATGAGGTGTCACTATGCTACTGTTGGTATGAGAGAAGGGCAAGCTTTGTGTTCTTTCTGTAAAGAGAAATCAAACTTTCCCTGCCTTCCTATACTTTGCAATTTTTTTTCTGCTCTCTTCAAAAAATCCTGTGCTGCCAAATAATTGTTGTAAGTTATTGCCCCAGGGATTTTTTGTTATTTCTATCCCACTCACCTATTTCTGTGGACTAGAAAGCGTATTTAGTACTCATCACCTGTCTACCTGCTCCTTCCTGTAATGGCATCTCAGCTTTAAACCATCCGCAAGTCGTATGGTTTTACTCATTAATGGCTTAGGTAGCCAATGATTTAATCACTTTATGCTCGGTAGATCAAAGAGTCCATCAATGAACTGTGAATTAACTCACTATGTGCTTTACTTAATTTCCTTTTCTTTCTTTGCAAAACACATCTTTTTAATGGGAACGAAAGGCTCAGCTTTGCATATCAAGATCAGTGTTATACCATTCCCTGAAGCGTTAAAAAATGGGCTCTCTCTTGTAAGTTCCTTTTTGCTTTGCCAGTTTCGGACACGTACTTCTAGGGAGCAGTTTTAATATACACACCGGCGGTTGATAAGACCATATCTCGAACAGTAAGATGTATTTTTCTGTGCTACCAACATGGACTAATACACTATTTTAGAGTAATTGGGTATGATACATTGCATGTGTCGTTATGTCTACAATATCTAGGTATTTTTTACATCCTCCTAAGCTATTAGACTCAGTATTTTACAATGAAAGAGTGTTCCACAATTTAATTACACGTTTTGTACAAAATATTTCCATTTAACAGTTCCAAACTGTCTCTTCCCTTTGAGTATAACCATTTTGGCTCAGCTCCCATCCCTAACAATGGAAGTGTCGCGTATAGTCCCTAAGTGTTTGAAAATGCTTTTCTTTAGTCTCCATTTATAAAATGTGTCTTCCACCCTTTATTATGCCCTCACTAGTATAATTTCTGGAATGCCCCCTACTATTGTTTTCACAGCAAGAACAACGTAACCGACAGTGGCTGCGCTTTACCAAGGAGTGTCCTTACATTCCCGGTGTGCCTTACAAATCCCAGCATCCTTGCTCAAAGCCTAGTTCTATTTTTTGCCTATTCTAGATTAGTTCATTAACCATTTATAAGCAGGTATCTCTTTGCAGAAGACTGACTTGAAAGTAATTCCTCATACTGGGGAGGGGTAAGTTGTGTAGCTGACAGTAAAGGCGTCACTAAATATGAAGGCACAACTGACTTTGGAGATGGTAGGAACTGGGAAGGGTCAGCCTTTTATTAGCCTGCTCCAGTACCTCCGTCAGGAGAGTTCTGGATGTAAAACGGAAAAAAAAAGGTCATCTTCCTGTGCAGACAGGAAAGGAAAATATCCGAGAGAATTCATATTATTTATCCTCATGTATTCCCTCCTGAGTTCAGCACGAATTCAGCCGAGACAGACAGATAGAGAAAACCTTCAGGATTTCTGTTAAACACGATCAACCTGTTCTGACTGTAGGGCATAGAGCCGGGAGGATGTCCTTTTGCGTCCGGACTATACTGCATTTCCTTCATCTTCTTGGCTTACTGCTCTGAAAGAGAACGGCCTTGGCAAATCAGAATACTAAGGCAGTACTATGCTGTTGCTAGGCAATAACTAGACAGTTTTTGTGCAATTTTCTACCTTCTGATGGGTGATGTAACTGGTCTAGATTTGTTATCTCACTGAAGTCCTTATCTGGACAATATGTGGCAAGAGACAAGGCTGGTGAGATAACAGGAGTGGTACAATTAGTATTAATTAACCTAATACATCAAGAATACATGCCTTACGTTGTTTGTTTGACAAATCCTAGCTGCTTGCTCCAGAATTAAAATGTAAACAACTTGAAGTATCACACTGCTTCAGAGATGGAGCAATCACTCAATTTCAGCTGCTGAAAAAGAAAATAATAAGACGGGAGGAAGGAAAATAATATAGCGGAGTGAGATAAAGATGTGAAAGCATTTAAAGAATCACAAGTTTTTTCGGTATTAAGTAGCTGTTTTCCAGTATTAAGGATGTAACATCCCCTATAATTTAGTAATGTTACCTGTTGGGCTATGTCACTCTGACCTCATCCTTAGCATATATTGAGCCCAGAATGTGCTATTTACCTTCCGCAAGATAGTGTTATTCTAGTTATTACATTTGCCAGTGCAGTACTACAAAGTCTAAAGTACAACTTAACTTAGCAAATATTGAGTAAAATTGAAGCGATTCCAAAGCTTACAGAGTTACTGTAGCCAGCGGCGGGTGTAACGCGAATGCAGCTTGGCTTAAATACTTGTTTGTTGGCATTATTCGATCCGAAGGACTAATTTCAACTTTGACATCAGATAACCAGAGGAGTTTCCTTCCAGCACACTAACATCAGAAGGGCTTCATAAATAGAGTCTGGCATGCAATTAAGCCATTTGAAGATACTCGGTAAACGTTCCGCTCCGATGCCGAGTCTCCTCTTTCTGACATCCGAGTGTACCTTTTGTGAGTCTCTTTTTTTTTCCAGTAGGTCAAGAGATCTAAGCCTTAAATGAAGCAGGCTGTACCAGACACAGGTTTTCATCACCAGTGGGATCACGACCTTGCAGTGTATATTGAGTTTAAGTTTAATACTGTAATGGATGGGACTTGTAATAAAAATTGCTAGATGCTTTGTGGATGAGTAATAAAGAGTAGATCAGAGTACACGACTTCAAGAATCCACCGTGCCAAAGAATTTCAAACAATACTGAATTCATACTATCTTTTGGCATTTCTTTTTTTTTCCTGTGGTTTGGAAAGCTTATGATAAAATTCAGGCCTTCTCCATTATTTAATTACTTTGCTACATTTTTTGGCACTTTTTTAGTAGCTTAATAGGTAGTTTGCATAAAATGCTACCACTGTTAAATATCTGTTTGTGCAGCTAGGAACACGGTGGTGTTCCTTCTGTCCTAATGCATCACCTAAATGGAGATAAAATAGTGATTACACTTACTCTTTAGGACCATAGTCTTGGATTTACTTTCGGCTCTTGCTACATATGTAACCATTTTGGCAGACTCATTTAAGTTTTCGGAAGATACCAGTACTTGCTGCTGGGGTTACTCTGGCTTTAAGTAGAGTTTTATTTTACGGTCTTGTCATTAACCTGCTCATCTTTCACAGGCAGTAAGTAGAAGCAATCATGTTATCCTAGCAGGAAAAATAAAATAAAATAAAAAAGGAAAATGTCTGAAGCCTAGAAAAGTGCATTAACTGCTGTATGGCAGTTTTTTCCGTGGTTGTGATTACTGATGTAGAGGTTGGCTATCTTTTAAAAGTATGAAGGTCAGGCAGCCGGACTCATATGTGAGGATTTCTGGAGATGCATCTGCTGCTTTCACCTTTCTCAGAGAAGTGAGAAACTGCCCGAGAGTGCCAGGGGTGGCTTAAGAGCAGGGTCAGCGTGCCAGCTGCTAAATTTCCTTCCGAAAGAGAGATGGCGTGGCGCGGCTTTGGAGAAGCATGCCGTGCATTGCAAGGGCTCAGCGATGCCGTTCCTTTTCTGGGAAACACAGTGTATTTATTATTTTTATACATATATATTTATAATTATACATTATTTAATGCTCGCACCCCAATTGTCAGTGGCTAAGGCTGCCTTCCGGGGGCTCCCAGGAAAGGCACGGTGAGACTGATGATTTAAATGGCCTTTCAGGGGTTGGTAAAATTAAGGATCTCAATTATTGGATTTGATCTGGAGTAGTAGTGACAACGAGGCCTTCAAAATGACACAGGAGAAATCAAATAAAACAATTACATGGAAATAAAGGTTCTGCAGATGTCAAAGTTCGCATGCTCATAGGAGGTTTCCTATCATGCTGATTAAATCCCGCTAAAACCCAGCAAGTTCTCCTAAAATAGATGCAGCTTCCTTGTACTCTGTGGACAGTTACATCTCTTGTTGTTATTTCTGTTATTAGTATTATTATTTTGCTATGTTCTGCACCATATTTCATGCCAGCAGTCACACAAGTTGAAAACCTGAAGCAAACTAATAATAATTATTACAGTAATATATTGTGTCTAAGTATACATAATTCTTGAATAGTAATAACAAACCTAAGAAGGTCAGTAACCAGCTTAGACATGGCATGAAATCACAAAGGAGAAGGACACATTAAGATCAGCAAAGAAGAGGGGGAAAAAACCTGAACTTTTCAGTGAAAACTTGAGTAACTGTGACCTTTACAAAGTTTTCAGAAATTTGTCTGCACTCAGAAAAGACATCCTGTGAGTATATCATACAGTTCTTTATTTCACTTCTCCTTTCTCACCCTCTGTCCATATACCTTTTCAGCTCTTGAAAAACGCCGATATAAACGTGCTGTGAATTATGTGTGCCACATAAATGTTCCTTTTCTTTTTATCCTTCATTAGGACATTGTGATTTATAATGACCAGCTATTCCGTATTATGTCAATTATACCAGAATGGGGGCATTACTCTTTGGACAGACTTTTGCACAGGACAGACACTGGCATTGCAAAGTACATTCTGCTTGGCAAATATTGCTGAAGAATAGCTGTGTCCTCCTTTGGGAAGTATCAGCAGGACTGAATTGAGAATTTAGGAAGCTCTCCTTCCAGTTTTATACTGTTCCAGTCAAAACAGGTCGTAGGCTTTTTGTGATAAATCTGTAGCCTGTATTAGGGAAAGGTTTGGAAGAGGCAGAAGAGAATTTATTTTGGCAACTTTTAGGGAGACATCCTATGGAAGATGCAAAAGCATTCCTGGAAAGGCATACTCTGCTGGTCTTCATGCTCTAGAAGGAAGAAGCAGAGACCTACCTAAGCCCCTCTATTCCTCTCCTGAAAAGACCTGTGTTAGTAGCAGTGAGAGCCATTCATGCTTCTCCAGAGTGAAGCAATGATGGGTTTGCACAGGGAGTATGTTAAAAATAAGTTTTCTTGCGTTTTGGATTGAAAGGGAAAGGTTGCTGCAAGCCAACTGTACTGTTGGTGTATCAGAGCAGCTGCTTTGCTACACCAGAGAGAGTCCGAGAGGTGAGGACCTCTGCAATCTGGAAGCACCACTGCAGAGCTCCCCACTGGAACCAAAGACGAGGAACGGAATTCTGCTTTTAGGAACCTAACCTTGCTTTTCAACAACTAACTCTGTAGCTGTCATGTTTTGATGATAATGAATTTAGATGGCAATCGGTACCTTGGTCAAAAAGGGACAAAAATGTTGAGAGGAGCCAGTTCTGATGAATGCTGTGTGAAAGATGGGAAAGGTCTTAGGCCATTAGTGATGACTGATGCTGTAGGAGAAGCATATAAATGATGTACTGAAGTAATACATTAGAGCACAATATGAAGCCCCTCTAGACCTGAGAAATATATCACCAATCAAATTTCTTTTGAAGGTCTTCTCTTTACCTAGCAAGGAGGATTTGATGGGAATCCCTGTCAAGTCTCTGCTTGATATACAGCGCTTAAATGTTGCTGGATGTTTTAATTTGCAGATATTATCAGACTGGGAGTGGTAATGTTTTGGCTGCTAGTGGAAAGGAAAGCCTGTTATTGATATTTGGCTCTTTTTACTTGGGAGCATAGGTTGTTTTGATTTGGTTTACTTTAGAAGAATAGTTCTGAGATATTTAGAGAAGCACAACACAAGGTCGTGATCAATTTCAACACAATTATTTCATGATTTAAGACAGCAGGAGAGCCTAATGTGCAACCCATTTTACTTTGTTTTCTCGAATAAAAATGAACTGTTGAGAAGCACAGGCTGAAGGCTCTGATGGCTCCTGTAAATCATCTCAGCTGTCAATGGCACACGGCAGCTTTCAAAGGAGAATATCATTCGGTTTTTGCACTTGTTTAACTATTAAAATAAAGTCCTGTGGGTGCTGAGTGGAACTTGTCTTGAAGCATTTATATGCTCTTTCATGGTGGTATCATCATCCATGCTGCTGCCTTAGGTGGATTTAGAACTAGGAGAAAGGGAATATTTATTCTCCCTTGATTTAACTGCCTGCTTTGTCAGCGCCAGGCGGGTGGACTTTGCCCAACCAACGCACTTGATGCAGCGAATGGGGCATCTTCACTTGCCAAAGGCACGTGAGCTCAGTGCTGGGGAAATGTGGCAGAGGGTACCTGTGCCCGACTTGTGAAGTCGGTACGGAATTCAGATACTGCGCCGCGTTTCGGATTCCCGTCATGAGGTATAACAGCCATTTTGTGTCTGTCGTCCTGTTCACATCAGAAGTTCTCCCCTTCTTGATCCAGTCTGTGTTTTTAGGAGTCAGCTCAGTTCGATCCTACCATCACACTGCCAGGAACAGGCGTTCATTGCCCTTCCTCACAGACTTGGATTTACCCGTTTTCTTGTGGGCTAGCGTGTTCCATTCAATATTTTGGATATCCCAGCTACCTATATATTAATATATAGTGTCCAAACACTGTAAAGGCTTTGCTGCTTTTGGCATGTTTGAACTAAATTTATTATTTAGCTGATAAGTTTCGCTTTATCTGCCTGTTTCAATCTGCGTTAGATTTTCCTGCATTAAGACCACTGGCTTGCATGAAATCAGCTGAAGCTGGTGTCTTATTTTTGGTATGTTGCATAATCTGAGTCTATTAGTCTATTTTATTAGTCTATTTAAGAAATTGATACAGCGTATCAAACTGTATCTTGTGCACATAATAACATACAATAGAAAATGAGGTGCAATTTGGGACACAAGTTCTTCACATTTTCCATAAGAAAGGAGTATAGAAAAATCCTGCTTTTAACTTCTTCCTTTGAGTTTACCATCCTTCTGGCTTCATCCCGTTTTACATGCCGTACACAATGACATCATTGGAACAATCAAATATTAAATCTGAAGGAGGGTAAGGATTTATATCTTCCATTATGGCTCCCGTAATATTTTCATTTTCTGTCCTTTCTAACCACGTATTACCTTTAAAGAGCTATGTTGTAGATGGGTTAAGGAATCAGTAAAGACATTGGGGCATAATCTGAGCAAAAGTATATTTTCTGTCTGGCCATTCCATCACTACAGAGCCAAAAGAGAGAGGTTTGGGCTATGAATCAATGGAAATATGATCTGGATGTTTAACAGGGAAAAAAAAATACGGAAGATGATCTTGTCTCAGTAGACTTGTTTCTTTCAGTAGGAGCCATAAGCCTCCAGCTGTCCTCCGGCCTCAATTTTATTTAAGTCAAAAAACAGTTTGAGAAACATATGTTGATTGCAGTAATGACTGGTCAGAATGCCTTTAACCTGATTCTATGTGGGGTTTTACGCCCTCAAAAATTTTATTACGAATATAACAACATCTGTGTGTACCAACTCATAGTAGAGGAGTGCGTTGCTGCCTTTTTTTGGCAGCTGGTAGAGCTGGATAGCTTCAGACGTTTCCAGTGCAGGCTAAGATGAGTTTGAATCCTCCTTCAGTAACAGTGAAATTCCTGCGTTTCTTGAACCTACTGTTCACTGCTAAGGGCCCACAGTTTCCTAAAGAACTAATAATGAGTTGATGGGCTTGGTGGAAAAGATGTTGTATGTAGAAGGCTTTCTTTAGGGAAATTCATTTTTCTGGCCAAGCCAAATCAAACTTGCTGTGAGTAGCAAGAAGTTTGATCTATGAGCTGGTTTGCTCTTTTATTTATACAATGCTCGCTTCGGGTGTGTTTCAGAACGCAGATGTGAGACTGAGAATAATGTATGCACGTTGCTTAACGCTAGTTTAAATTTTTTACTTGATTGCATAAGTTATATGACTAGTTTTTCCTTTTATTAACAGATGTCATTTTTTTCTTTCACATATAGTCTAGGTAATATCATATCAGTATAAATCAATATAATAATGATATTATGTATGTGTATTATTATTTAACCATTGCTCTCTAGGGCATAGTTATGTCAGTCATATTTTATAGAGACTTTCTGTAGACTGTTATAATCATTACAATCTGCTCTGTGGAAAAACCCTGCAAATCAGCATTTTCTTGGTATTTCAAGTAGTAATGGTGTTGTATGGGCAAATAGTAACAGAATCTCTGAATAACATGATCCTATAAGCATTGCAGGAAATAATGCCTGAAGAATATGCAGCTAAAATACTGACTAAATGAATAATCTTTACAGAAGATATTATTGCAAAGACTTTTTCAAGTCATCTAGCATGAGAGCCACCCATGAATTTATGCCTGTAGATGCAAAAATATTAATATGCACGGGTGTCTTTTGGAAACCTGTCAAATGCGCATTTTGTGCTGTCTTGAATTATTTTGTATGTTTATTAAGTAGGCATCAAATTGTGCTTAAATCAAAGATAAATGATTGCTGTTTTGGATGCCTTTTTCTGAGAACTGCCCAAAAAGGAGGATGAATTTGGAAGTCGTATGCAATCACGTTTCACCAATGTACAATGATCTAAACCTTAAAATATATAAATCTTTTTTTGGGGATGATATCTAGTCAGAATGAACTCTTTAAATATTCTTTCTAGCAAAATTCTTTTGTAAATCAGATACAATTTATGCTAACATTGATGTGATGAACAACATTTTGTGGATCTCTTCTCAAATAATTTTCACCCACAATTTTTTCAGAGGCCCTAAACACTAAGAAGACATGAGGCAAATAATCTTAGCGTTGTTTGCCCCCTTTCACATCATTATCTTAATCTGTCAAGGCATTGTATGCTGACCACTGTGTCCAAGTCTGTTTAATTGCAGCAATAACTTGTACTGACCTGTACCAGGTAGAATCCTTTCCAGATCACGATGTCATCTGTTAAGGCAGGTAACATAACCTCGAATATGTGTGTAAGAGTTCTGTTTCTTTCTCTCTGTCCAGTGTTCTACTTCATAATTTTGTTCCTTTAACGCATTAAAAACTTATGGATTTTTTTTTTTTCCAAACTGTATTGATACTATCCAAACAAATGTGAGAACTTTTAGCCAGAATAGTGTTTAATCACTAGGTATCACAAGCTGTCTCATTTTCCAGCTTGTGGAAGCATGGCCAGACCACAGCTAAGAGGTAACCACCACCACTTTTTGCTTTTGCATGATAGTTGCAGCTTTAGAATAAACTGTGAGGGAAAAGTGAGCATAAAATCTCCATCAGGTAGTCCACTGGCAGAGCAGCTGAAGGATTTCTGAGCATCAGGTTTTCTTCTTGCATTGACAGTATTTATTTAGTCAGTTGACTGCTACATAGGAAATGAATGTTTTGTTTTCAGAAAGTTCAGGCAGCACAGCTAAGAATCTGTCCCTCCCAAATGCTTAAAATTAAGTATTTTATTCCCTAAGGTGCCCTAACAGTAGTTGCAGAAGGAGCATTGCTAATGAGCAAATCCATATGTATGTGCATTTGAGTTACACAGTGTTTTTTAAAATAAATGCATGAAGTACCAGCCGTAGTAGTAGTAATATGGGCTTTAAATTGTGAGTCATAACTGTAGAACATGGGGTCTGAGAAGATTCCATGAAGATGTTCATGTCAGATTTTAACCACAGTTATAAAAAAGTGAGAAGAGCAATTGATAAAGTGTCAGGGGTAGAGATGCCCAATATGAAACACCTTGGATGTTTCTTTCACAAGATCCAGAAAGTGTAAAATGCAAACTAGAGAATAGGTCCTGCCCACAACTTCTGGCAGCCTAACCAGTATGGATATAAGTGGAGAGGACGTGTTGGGACATTAACAGGAGAAAAAGAAAGGAAGACTATGTGGATGGAATGGAGAGGAATTGAGCAGGTGGAATTTAATACATTTCTCTGGGAAATGCTGATTATCAAATTATATTAAGGAATTGCCTCTTTTGCTTGGAAGCCAATTTGTCTTGACAAGCCCTTTTAAAGAGAGCATGTTAAAACCACGAAGGAACTGAACCATTAAGAAAGGATACTGTATGCGAGGGAATGTACGTTTTGCTTAATATGGCACCAGTGTGTTCAGTCTTTATTACTATCTCAAAACCTTTTTTTTCCTCTTTCCATTGGCCATAAGGAATATCCTCAGAATCCTAAGAAAATGGGACTCTGACTGCAGATATTTAGCAATGAGAACAAGAAGTGATTTAGCTTTGCATCCTGCCACAGAAGCTAAGTTTTGTTCATCAGTACTTTCTTAAGGCTCCTTCCAAATATTCAGGGTGTTTCTGAGCTGTTCATGTAAGGCCCTAAGAGGAATCATAAAAACATGATCAGGATGCTTCCAGGGTGCTGGGATTTTAATAAAATTCAAAGTGAGTCCTGCTCACTTATTCCATCCAGATCAAGTGTTCCATTTCAGCTTCTCACAACACAAAGCTATTTCATATAGGTATATCGCTGCTATCGATTATATACTTTTTTTTGTGTGTGTTTATTATAAAATGAAAGGGCTGATGAGAAGGTTTGGTACAGATACGGAGCTGCCAACGTGAAATGTTGAAAAGCGATGGTTGTCAGCCACGAGCTTTAGTTACTTCCCTTAGGATAATTCCACACATCACACTGACAGGGCATTTCTGCTGATGCTCAGTCTAAATATTAATGTGCTGCTGCCCTTACGTCTTGTCATACCTCCCTCCGATACTCTACATCACTCCCGGGTGTCTATACCTTTGGAATACACACACTGCCGCTGTTTTCCATTCTCATGGCTTTATTCCTTTGTTGGTCAAAATACTTGCTCTTCTGTTTTGGGCAGAATGTCCAAAAGATGCAATATTTGCCAAACTGAGTATTTTCAAAGCTGGTTCTAGAACATTTGTTGTCTGACAGCCAGCAAATTTCCACACCCAAAACTCCTGTGCCTCCTGTTCTCCAAAGAATGAATGGAACGTAACGTAGCAAGGAAATTGGTTAAAGGCTATAAAAATGGGTAGAAAGTAACCTCATCTTTTTACCCTAATTTTTGAATAAAATACAGTACTCTTTGGTGTATCTTAATTAGTTTTCCCAATTCAAAGATAAAAATTGGAATAATCATGACAAGTGTGAATCTTTGAATATATACCATTTTTTTCATTTTCAAACATTGCCTCTGCGTGCTGTTGTATGTTCCATATTTGCAAAAACTCATGTCATTAAGACAACTATCTTTGGATGTGTGTAGTTGCGTGAGTCAGTAAATTGTTTATTTTCTCAGTGGAAGTTCACTCAGGACATTGAGGAGCTATTTCCTCCTAATTAGTTCCCCAGATTCCTCTTATAAAAAAACAACCTTAGGCTTCAAGGAGTCTGTTTGGGGTCATTATTTTCTTGATAAATGTACTCACCACCACTCCAGATTTCCCAGAAGGGAGACTGCAGGGTAGAAGAATGTTGTGTTGCACGTTATATTCCATGATTGGTTCGAATTACTCAATTTACCCTGTATTTTCAAAAAACAATCTTAAATCATCAGTCAGCCACATCCTACTTCCAGTGCTGATACCAGACAGTCATTTTCCCTCAGAGCATCATTGAACATGAGCTCTCCTCAGCTTGTTTCGTACTTTGATGAACTAGATGGCTGCAGGGACTGTACTGAGATTTGAGACGTTTCATGTGAGATGTTGCCAGCTGCTTCCATCCCGGGTAGCTCTGTAGGAACGGAGTGGACAACACTGATTTCACTCATACGAGGCAGAGATTATCGACCTGTAAAATTTACCGTCATATTTTACCAAACCACTCTGAGATGTCATCTTGTCAGATAGGTATGCTAATGCAAGGTGCTTTATCTTGTCTAGTCTTTGAAAGAGAACCTACAACCAAACCTAAGATAATGCTGAAAGAGGTTGTCATTTATTTGGCGTGTGCTAATGAGACAAGCACTATTGTTGTGGGCTTTAGATCAACATATACTTCTTAAAAAGGAAAAGTATATCCTTCAGTTTAGACTCAAATTTTAGCTCCATCTTGTGTAAATGTGTTCATTTTCACCTGTCACAAAACCTTTCACGCCGCGTAGCTTGTGATCGTTACATTGTGCTCATTCTTTGATAATTGCTCACCTCTATGATTCAGCATTGTCAAGCACAACTTTGTGTTTTCATTTGTGCCGTAGGCGCTGAAATCAATCTCACGGAGTTGTAGGCCGATTGAAACACTGCGCTTAGCTTCCCACAGCCTAAATCCCACCTAAACCCCAGCGTTTCCTTTTGGCCTTCGGAGACGCCGAGGCAGAGGGGCAGAGCAGGCGCTGCGAGGAGAATTACGGCTGTGAAACACTGGACTGTAGCAGGCGCGCTCGGACGCTGCTACAGATACAGTCTTATTCGCCTCTGTGCCAGCCTTAAGGCAAAATACCTACAAAACAAAAGGCCGTTAAGTGCCGTAGAGCCATCCCACGGGCCCATCACCCAGGACCGATTAACCCACAGGCGGCTGTGGAAGGAGGCAAATATCGCCTCCAGATAACTCCCCCTTTAGCAAGGGCCGCTGCAACATCCCCTTTGCAAACAAATGCCTCTTAGCCCCTCTCTAATTTACATCATCTCAAAAAGCTAATATTCTCAGTGTCAGGGAAACATTTTTGGTTTGTTTCAGTGGAAGTTTGTTTGACTGAAGCCTGAATAAAGGCCTAAAGATATAATAGAAATAAATTTTACTATTAATAGGAAGTGCACCTTTTTGAATCCTGTGATTATGAAAATATCCTACAGACATGTCTCTTACATTTACAGTCTTAAGACATGTGAGCTCACTGGCCTTTCTTGCAGACTCTGAATTACATCTATGCAACACAAGCCCTGCCTCATTAAAAACACCGAGAACAGTTGTGAATAAAGACAACGAGAAGCTGAGAAAAACAGATGCCGTGCAGTTTGTAGGTATTATTTAGTACTGAACTGCACCCGTAACGTAACATTAGATGCCTTATTATATTTGGCCACCTCTAGAAACAAGCTGAAACAGCAGCAGTGGCCAGCTCAGGCGTGTAGGAAATGCATCCACACTGCCTGCACCCTCTACTGGCTGATGTACAGACCACAGATGGGTTTGACTGGGGTTTTTTTCTCAGCTATAGGAATAATTTTCTCTGCCTGGAATACTAATACTTGCCAGCAAAAATTTTATAGCATCATTGCTAAGAGTAAGAGGAAATTTGGGTGTCCTATTCGTCTGGAATAGGAAAGAAGGTGAAAGGTCTGAGAAACAGAAAACTAATGAATTCTTTCGTCTCGCTGGAGAAACTATTTGTTTGAGAACCGCTGTGCTCACTTTCTTACTGCAAGGGAATGCCAAAGTTTGCCACAGAGAAAGAGATTAAGCTGTATTGTGCTTATTCTGAATGCTAGAGACGTTGTTCATTAAGTTCTGCAAATGCCAGATGTGGAAAAAAAAATAGTATTCTGCAGCCAAGACCTTCTAGAATTTTGAAAAGTTAAATTCAAAGTCATGTCTTTATGGGTGTGGGATTCAGTTTAGCCACAGATAGGTATTACAAAGTATTTGTATAGATTTAGCTTTCAGATGGTTGTAGCAGATCTTGGATAAAGAACAACTGAGGTTTCAAAGTCCATGTGGAGTGCATACTGTAACATGACCACAGTACATAGAGGATAATATATTCTCCTGGGTTATGACATCAATTAAATAATAGGCTTCTAGGATCCTGCAGTTTCTCTATTGCCATTTCTTTCCCTTTTCTTTTCTCCTTTTTCTCCCTTGTCTGCCTACAGGATGCCAGCTAAGGCTTCCTGAGGTTGTGTTTTTCCTGTCATAGCAGACAGAGGTATCTGCAGATATTTTGCATAGAACAGAGGTGCTGTTTGTGTCTCCGGTTTTCCAGTGGGACCTGACAGCCAGCGGCTGCTGATCTGGTACCATCACGTGTCTACGTGCAGCCAGAGACACATAATCTAACATGCACCCATTAAACAGCTAGAACAAAAAATGATGTTGTTGCTACTCTGCTATTCGATCACTAGAATAACTAGGAATAATATTAATGAGTTATCAATAATGCCTTGGTTATACTACAGTGAGATCTTCAAAAATCACAAGTGATTTTACAGGAATAATATTAATGAGCTATCAATAATGCCTTGGTTATACTACAGTGAGATCTTCAAAAATCACAAGTGATTTGATCTGCCTTCAGCTCACTTTCGTAAAAGTTCCTGTATTTTCAAAAGGATTCATGCCCCCTCACCATCACCTGTTAAAGGTGACATTTCTTCAGGTCTCTCAGTCTGGGACCTCTTCAGGTGTCTCTGCTTTGGAAATCCTCAGCAATCTCTCTACTCTCTGCTGTGCCTGTATGTTCTTGCCTGTGCATGTCAGTTTTGTGTCGTTTGTCATTGCGCAGTGCATCAGATTTCCGGACTTCTCAAGCTTTAAAACTTATTAAGATAAGCAGGTGAATGTATTACTGTGCATACAATGGTATTTTTATATTGATACTATCTCTTGGATTTGCCGTCAGTATTGAGGCTGATTAATGCCTGCAGAATACAGGAACGTTTCTTTTAGAAAATGTTTTTCTCTTGGTTCATTTTTTTCTCTTTTTTCTAATGCTTATTATAGCGGAATTTCATAAACGCGTTATAGCGACTCCTCCACAAAAACCAGTTTGTCCCACACAACTCTCTCCTCCCTTTCAGAGGTCTATCAATGCCCCGTAGCAACACGGACCCGCCGCTGCACCTGCAAACGACTGCGCCTGTCGGTGCCAAACAGCTGGGGCTGGCAGAGGCGGCAGCGCCGGGGCAGTGCCAGAGCCGGGCTGCTCCCAACGCCCCGCTCCGCCGCCGCCTCCGGCACTGCCTCTTGACCTCCCTCTCCTCCCCTGCTTGGCAACCCCTCGCCTCCTCCAAAAATCGATGAGACGGAGTTAAAAATGGGAAAGAGAAAATAGTTTGCTCGAGGGCTCCAGCCCGTCACTGGTAAAGGCAGGAGAGGGCTCTGCCCCTCACTCCCGGCCCGGCACCCAAACCCGAGAGCACTCCAGCCTCTTCCAAATGCAGCTCACATAAACCAGGTTGGAAGTGGTTTGCTGCCTTTCGAAGAGCGTTTTCAAATCGCATCTTTTTCAGTTGTCAGGAATTAACTGGGACCGCGTGAGTCTTAATTAGTGGATCCGTGTTATTTGGCGCATCTGGAAAGAAATTCTAAGAAACATCTTTGGCTCTTTTGGCCAGTAGCCATAATGACAGCCAGGCTAATTATATCGGTCACCAAGTTATCAGCGCAATCGTAACTGGAGGCAAACAGACGCCAAGAGAAGCTGGTAGTAAAATCATGATGTATTTCACAATCATCTTATTACTGGCTGATTTAAATAAGGGCCTAAATTGCTTTATCAGTACGGAGAGAGCGTCAAGGTTTCAGCAAGTCTTAATTCACAGAAGTTGAAGCTTTCCTTGCTTATGGAAACTGCCTGGTGAAAAAGGAAAAGGTATTCCTCTGTAAATGCATGTGGAAAACAATTTACTGTTTTTACTTGCAAATGCTAACAATCCAGCCTACACGTCCATTTTTCTGCTGAGGTTAGGTGTTAGGAAACAAAATTCTCTGATGAGGTTCCTCTAACTTCCATTTCATTCCATCAAAGATGAAGTTGGCCCATAGTTCTCTGTCATTTGCTTACTGGGTCTAAAATAATAGAAACTGCATGTAACACTGACGTAGCACCAGCTCCCGCAGGGAATGTCCCTGTGTGCTTTAGAATTCAGTATGTCGGAAGTAGTATGCAGTATGTACTCTTTTCAACTATAGGTTTCAACTAATTTAATTTAAAAAACTAGAACTAGAATGGCTTTCACATAGTGTAAACAGAAAACTTGTCGCATAAATGCTTTTTGTAATTAAAAAAAAAAGTCTAGCCCCATGCTTTCCTGTATTTGATCACTGCAAACCAAGGTATTGGTAGATTCTGACTTCAAAGAATAACTGAAATTTTGGGAACGAACAAAGTCATAAAACTCTTCTGGACTAAAAGTATTCTCAGCCACATAAACAAGGAAATGGATTTTATAATTAATTCAGAGTTCCCTGGCAAGCGCAGTGTTGTAATGTGTTGTAATCTACTGATTAAGTTCCAGTAAGAACACTGGCAATGGCTTTCTTTATCAATATCAGCCCTTTAACAGCACCCGAAAGAACCTGAAATTCCGAATCTCATAATAAGCACGGGTGGACTGTGCTCATCTGAGCATCCCATCAACACGGGGCAACCATTAGAGAGGGGTGAGTCTGTAGGAACAGGTTTTGTGTCATCCTTGGGTCCTGTTTGCTTCCTCTTCCCGTGTCCCCGAGCGTCGTGTTTCGGAAGCACAGTACTTGAAAGAAAATGGCCTTTGAGAAGTCCAGGCTGAACGGATGTTTGAAACCTTCCAGCAAAGCTTTTAATCCAGTAGGATTCTACTTCACAGAATGCTTTGCCATCTATCAGACCATTGGTCATGGCTGTTAATTAAATGAAAATGCAAAATAAATCTACAGCGCAGAGATACAACATAGCCAATTAAATATTCCGGAACAAGGTGCTAATGATAAAAAGCGAATGTCACCGAGGACAACCTGTATGATGTCAGAATACAAATCCTCCCAGCTGACAAAATGTACGATTCCCATCACGGGCTGGGAGGAAGAGAACCACTGCCCCTGACCACTGAAGTCAGGCGTTGCAGAGGAGGCAGCAGGAAGGACGTACGGGGTGCGCGTACAGCCTTGGGGATTTTTTTCGGAGGAGAGTGAAGGCAGTTAAAGTTGAAACCCTTAGATTGGGTGCATCTTATTTTCTTGAGTCCTGATATATGAAAGTCTGGCCATTTCGGAGCGGTAGAGTTTTTACCATACATGCAAAGCATCATATTTTTTTTTAATGTGTTTTTTTTTCTGGTATAAAATAACAACATTAAAAAAAGCAAATGCTAAGCAAGTGATGATGAGTGTTTGAAGTGACTGAGGGACCGTCAGTCCCCTGTATCTTCATGAAGAGCTTTAATGGCTACTCTGTGAAGAGGGACTGCCTCTTTAAGGGGCTCTCTTCTTGGCAAGGTTAAACCAAATGAATGGCAATAACAAAGCAGTTACAGCTAACTAAAGCAGCTTAGAGACAGGCATTATAATTTCATTAAAGATTTGGCAATCTAGAGAATATAAATGGACAGAGGTGAGTAATCTTAAATAAGTTCCGTGAAATCAAAGAAAATATTTAATGAAGTTACAAGCAAGAAACAATTTAATGAGCTATCCTGAGACAAGCAAATTAATGAATATTTAGAAACTTATATATGTAAACAATTCCACCTTTTCTACCTATTAGGAAGGTTAACCTTTTTTTCTTGAGAAATATCGTCTGATAAAATCTACACTTGAAAGAAAAACGTATCACTATCTGAAGTTATATCTTTCAACAGCTCATGAAACTTGTGTCACATAAAAACTTTCTTACCGTTGATGCTTCAGGTGCATGCTTTATATACCTCAGCTATGTATTTTAGCTTGGATTGCAGGTTGGTAGCTGCTTCTTTTTAGCTTTTGATTGTATGTTTTGCTCTCTTTAGAAGTTAGGTGCTTAGCTGAGAGTTGTAGGAAGGGCTTCACGTTCTTAAAAGGGAGAAAATGGAGCAGAGTTAAATTTTAGACCATTGCAGGATGCTGGACTTAGACATTTCCATGGATTTTCAGTTCATGGAAATTTATCCCTCTTTCTTTCCATCAATGTGGATAACACGTCCCTGTCAAGACTCAGCTGAATGAAGTATTAACTAATGCCATCCTTTAAACCAGTTTTGTGTTCCTTAGATTTTGATGAAAGTGTCATTTTTTGGCATGCAGCATATTAAAACATATTTAGCAAAGTTCTAATTGCCTACAAGCTTCTCTCCCCCTTCTTTCGAATGAGTCCAAACACTCTCTATACATATGTATGTATACATATATGTGTATATATGTATAAATAAATGTGTGTATAGGCCACTTAGGTTTTTAAAGCAAGGACATACTGGATGTAGACTGAATCAGCATCAGAAACTATACTGGTAATACAGTGGTATCAGTCCTTAGGCAGTGTTATTACCACATTTATGTTCAGGCACAGCTATTCCTATCGTATCTGAGTATGGAGACATTAGTCTTGCACTTTGTTCTCCCAATCCCACATCCCTTCCTAGACCTGCACAATGTTCTGGACCTGAAGATGAATCTTGTTGCCCTCCATGAGCCAGTACACCTCTTTCCCCAGCAATATTCTGGATGGGAGGAGAGCTGTTGTGCTACCGAGGTCCCTGGAGGGAAGAAATAAGGAGAAATGTTGAAGCACAGAAGAGGGGAGTAGAGTGAAAAACAGTGGTAAAGTTCAGGAAGGGGACCCCAACCTTGGGGACAGGGCAGAGCAAAAGTAATGCTGTGTATGAACTGATACCACATATCAGTGCTGCGAGGGGGAGTTAAAATCTTACTGTGCTCAAACAACGACTTTGTGTCATTTCTGCACAGGTTAAGATGTGTTAGGATCAAGTGGAGGTTTGATTGTAGTAAATTGGATGGAAATTATCAGCTCCCCCCCCCAAAAAAATCCCAACTATAGCAGAGGGATGAATGTGGGTAGGTTTTTTTCATATAGTTAGTAGGACACAATACGCTTAGATGATTCTTGGAGCACTCCAGTGCGAAGATACATATATCCTCCTTGAAGTGGTGAGAAGAAAATTTTACACACCTGGATTCCAATAGCTCATCAAGTGACAATAAGGGTGTAGTTATTTTATGACACCATTATTTCTTACTTTTCAGTGCAAAAAACCAGCCCAAAGATAAAACTACTCCAGGGTTTTATGTGGATGAGGAACGGCAGAATAGCTCACCTGGTGTTGTCCTCTTTGGTGATAGTTTTTAGGCTGTTGGTTGATCTGTGGCTGGTGGCAAGTGACTGATATTCATATGCACGTTTTCTTTCTAGTTTTGAAATCATTTTTTCCCCCTAGTGTTCCCTTGGGAATAACATAACAAGACGCAAAGGATTGCCCTGTCAGCAAAGACTATGTTCTGCCTTTTCCTCTCATATTGGAGAGCCATATGCTTTCAGTGTCACTGCAAGAGTTAAATTTCAGAGTACTGAAGGATGCTGGTCTTTGAAAATTAATCATGGGCTATAATAATTATTGATACTTACCAGGTGAAAAATGCGCCCAGGACGCAATTATTCCAGTACACAGAAACATCACAGGATAAACTGCTACTGTGTCCTGTCATTCCTGCCATGGGCATTTGGATATAGATCCTCAGTGGGACTCGGAGGCGTAAATAGCCTGGCGTGGCTGGGACTGGCCTTCGCTCCGCTGGGATGTGCTCTCAGGTGAGGGGTGTAAAAGCTTATCAAATTATCGGGCACCTTCAGACCTCGCCTGGGGCTACACGCTTGGAGCCATGAGTGGGTGTGCTGTGCTTGATTAGTGTCAATATTTTAAAATGAAGTGGATGTTAATGCAACAAAATACAGATTTTTAGCACAATGTGAAGGGAAGTCTCTCCTAAAATAACTGGAGATGTTAATGAGCTCTCTACAAGAGGCTTAACTCGGGATGCTTGTGTTCTTTTAGTGTGTGATTGTGGCTGTTCTTAAAAATGAATAGACCTTTCAGAATTCAAAGGACTATTTTCCTTTCCCTTCTGATCTGGCCTTCCTTTCTCCCCACGTACCCCGAGTTGTCAACTTTCATTCTCTACTGCGATGCTAGAAAACAAGAAGGCCGGCATCAGAGAATACTTTTTTCCTCAATTAAAAATAGAAAACGGGCAATGAAAAATAATTAAAAGACTTCAAGAAATGGCACGGGGTGAGTTAAAAAAAAAAAGTCACGTATTCTCTTGTGTGCAGACTGTGACAGTCTAAGTAAGTAAGACCATGGTCTCCTATTCAATTAGACCCGTGTGAAATATTTGAGCGTTGCACGCCGGTATAACTCAGCAAGCGGCGGCAGCCTGCGCGCACGCAGGTGTGTACAGCCTTTTTATCCCATTCTGGCACCACTTTATACCCCCCTACCTACGCAAGGCTGCGTGCGCTTCATGCGGCTGCCTGTCGCCACCGGAGGGGCCACCCCCAAACCCGCTTTTCTGCCGTGTCGCCTCCCTGTATGGCTCCGGGAGGGTCCCCCGGAGGTAGGGTCCGACCGGGGCGGGGGCGGTGCGGGGAGCGGGGCGGGTGCGGANCGCAACACACACACACACACACACACACACACACACACGCACCCCCTCGGGGCACCGTCGCGGCTCCGGGATCACCCGCCGGACATCGAGCGAAAGGGATTCGTCTGGAGGGCAATTTCGGATCGGGGGAGATCTATTGGATTAGTGGGATTATCTGCTTGCAGACGGAGAGAGAAGTAGCGTTTGATCATTTCTATTGCTTGCCTGATGGTGGGATTTAAATGGAGGTGGCTCGGCACGGATGAGGCTGAATTCCGGATGGGGATTTCCAGCCCCCCCTCCCCTCGCCCCGATCCGAGGAAAGGGGAGAAAAATATCTAAAAACCGGTATAATTCGGGAGCGTCCGGGGCACGATTGAGAAACCTCCAGTTCCCAGCGGCTGGGAGAGAGCCGGAGGAGCCGAATCCAACGAATTACAGTTTCAGCTGCGATTGCAGAAAAGCGGCCGTGAACTGGTAAATACTTTGATGCTCTCGGGCGTGCGGGGCGAGCCCCAGCCCGGCCGGCGGGGGGGGGGACACGGTTTGAGGACCCCCGGCCCCGGCCCCGGGCAGGGCAGGGCGGCTGCGGGGCCGGGGCTGAGGGTTTGGGCGCTTTGCGGTGTGTGTGTGTGTGTGTGTTGTGTGTGGTGTGTGTGTGTGTCCGCGGGCAGAGAGATGGCATTTCAGCTGCTGCAACCGGCCCGGGGTGCGGGGTTGGGGTGCGGGGGCTGCGGCGAGCCGGAGCGGTGCCTGCGGGGCAGGAGCCGCTGGGGGGAAGGCGGGG